>OZ038397.1:10744609-10980733 GCA_964036045.1 Eutreptiella sp. 'Long Island Sound 2002' | reverse complement strand
CGTCGTCCTCGGCCTCTGCAGCCTTCTTCTTCGCAGGCTTCACCTCGTCGTCATCTGCCGCAGCCTTCTTCTTCTTCTTGGGCTTCTCCTCCTCCTCGTCATCATCCGTTGCGGCCTTCTTCTTCTTCGGCTTTTCTTCGTCTTCCTCCTCAGCAGCAGCCTTCTTCTTCTTCGGCTTTTCTTCGTCTTCCTGCTCCGCAGCAGCCTTCTTCTTCTTGGGCACCACCTCTTCCTCTTCGTCCTGCAAATGCGAGCACTTCGTGATCAGTGCGATTTTTGGACCGTTCTGGGGTCCGAAATCCGGTCATTTCCGGTGCACGCGCGTGCACAATTCGCTTTTGATCGTTCTGACGCGTCGACAGGTCACCCCCCAGGCTGTGTTGTTGAGGTGGTCCGGGGAGTCGCGCAACGAAGTGGGCGGCCAGCGACGGTAAGAGGCCCACCCCACGTCACCCGCTACATCCTACTCCCCCGTGCACCCACGCATCCCCCACAACCCCCGTCCGCGCAGCAAAGGCATGAAGGAGAGGGTAGGGGGTTTGTGTTGCGCTCGCCAAAGGATGGACTGAGCGCGGGAACTTGGAGGAGAAAGGTTGTTATGTGCCCCCGTCGGGGAAACGACCCCGCAAGTGGCCATCCCAGGGCCCACCAGCCGCCGTTGGGGAGAGGTACCTCACCGCCGGCTTGGGATGGCCGCTTGGACGCACCTGGCCAACGGCGAAGGCATTTGCCTTCCTCTGCGTGGACTCGACGCAGAGAAGTGAAACAGGGTAAGTCCGGGGGCTCCGTTGGCACAACCGACCAAGGGAAAGGGAAGGGAAGGAGTGTGGTGAGGCCGATGGGCACGGTGGCCTACAGAGGGAAAGGCCAAGGGAAGGGAAAGGGGAGGGGAGAGGGAAGGTTCGGGCAAGGAGGAAGAGGAAGGTCAAAGGGTGGTGAGAAGCTGATGGGCACCACCGCCTATGGAGGGAAAGGGTCCAAGGGAAGGGCAGCGAATGGCGATCGGCCAGTAGGCGCCGCCAGCTGCAGACGAGATCATCACACCATGGCGTCATGCCAAAACCCCCAGGCTGTGGGATGCAGATATTGATGCTAACCTTTACCCTGCAAAGCCACAAAATCAGAACAAAAAGCTCATCGGTGACATTGTCATAGGCGCCTTTCGCCGAGACAGACAAACAATCTACCGGTTCTGCGCAGTCCACGGCACCGCGACGGTTGGCTTCAGCGGCAAAAGAAGGAGTTCGGTGGGATGGGGAGTCCCACCGGGGGCGTGAGGCAGTGAGCATGGATCTCTAGTGCTGGGTCTGACAGGGTTGCATACTGCAGTCAGGACACCTTGAGTCAAATGGCAAGCGGCGTATTTACCTCCGCCTCCCCCGCCCCCGGGGCAATTCAAGCAGCACCATGACCTCCTTCCCGTCCGGGGCCGCTGACCGCTTACAACCTGTTGTCTCTGCGGGCGTTCAGCACTGCATACCTTCCCCAGCGCCAAACTTTTGGAGCGCAGCCCGAAACTACAGCAAAGCCCATGGGATACCTTGACTTGCTTATGACCAGTGGCCACGTCCATTACCAACGGTAACCGGCAATGGTCGCTGTTACCCAAACGAATTCCATGTCGTCGGTGAGCAATAACAGACCTCATCCAACGCTTTCAGCATCTTTTTGAGTTCCGCCAGGCCCCCAGCCCTCGGAGCCCACTTCTTACGTAGAAGCTTCCCTGCATCTGCGTCAGCGGCCATGACTTTGTGGATGTGCTTAACGGCGGCCTTAAGGGCCTTCTTCTGCTCTTTCTCGGACAGTTCGTCCCAACCCTAAGACGCCCGAACAAAACGTTGGCGTGGCACATGAAGGTCTGCAGCGAACCTGTTGCCACCTTTGCGCCTGGCGTCAGCAAAAATTTCTCGTGCCCGTTGACCAACCACGCACACGCACACACGTGTCGACAGACTGGCATATGGGCTACTGAAGCAGAACCGAAGCGCAACCTGATCCTTGGTAGCCGCCAAATTGTGACTTGCCGTGTGCCAACCTCAAAACAAAAATTCCAGCCTCAGGTGACGGTTCAACACCGGCGCACACCTTTTCTTTGTCCCCCGCCTCCTCTTCCTTCTTTGCTTTCTCTTTCGCTGCCGCTTCTTTGGCTGCCGCTTCCGCCCTTTCCTTCTCTGCCGCCGCCGCCGCCGCTGCTGCCTCCTCTGCAAGAAATCGAATCCGTGAAAGCAGCACCCGAGGACCTTGACCTAAAGTAGCCTCCCCCTCCCAAATTGTTGCTTGCAAACACGAATGCAAAGCCCACCACCAGTAAACACTTCAAGCAGAACTCCCCCAAAATTGCAATCAGCAAAGGGGGCCACATCAGCAAACAACCCACACCGGCATTTTGTAAGGCCTGCAGCAGTGCAGAGCTTTTGCACAAAGCAAGAGCCAAACACGGTGCAGTTCCTTGGCAACAGAGTTTGGCGGAATTCGTTGCACAGAACTTCCTTGTATTCTATTGCACATTGTTGATTGTGAACATTTGGGGACCAACAAAATTGCACTGAAGCAACATATGTCCCTCCGTACCCGAGCTGGCTCCTCGAAAGTGAGCAGCAAAAGTCCGATGGAGAAGACTTTCTTTGGAAAGACAAGCCTGCTTCCACTTCCACCGGGCAAGCTGATGGTATTCAGTTGATGGTGGGGGTTGAGTGTTGCTGGAGCATAGAACGGTTGACTGCGCAGCGGTGTATCGCCAAAAGAAACCCCAAGCAGGATTGGAACAAAGAGGAGCGTAGCGCAAGATGCAACAAAGCCAACCATTCACCAGACAGCAACGAACACCTTTTTCTCGCTGAGCTCTTTCCTTTGCAATCTTGGTTGCCAACGCCCTCAGATCTGCTGCTGCTTTGTCCGCAACATGCTTTTGCAGGCAAAGAGCATGAGCTTCCCGTTTCCTCTTCAGTTCACTCATCAACTTGGCTATCAAGGTATCCTAAACAGCAGGAGGTAGGTGCAACGGGTGCAGCTTTTCACATCTTTTGCCTAATGTGTACCCCAAACAGGACGCGATGGCAGGGGTTTCGTTTGCACGGAACGCTTCGCTGAACCACCAAATCCGTGGTTCTCATGAGCGCTGAGAAGAAGGAAGTGGTCACTGGCCGCAAACCTTGTTAATGCCGCCGAGTATTTGTGCGTCATCAAGAAATTCTTTCAACTCTGCTGAGTTGTTTCCCAAAGCCATAGCATCTTCCAGCTGTTCAACCTCGTCGTCGGACACAAAGTCCTTATCGTCTAGCTCATCCCTGGAATCAGTATGCGGAATGAAGGTGTCGAAAGAAAAAACGAGAGAGATTGTGGTCGCAAGTTCAACAACACGTTAGGACATACAGGTAGGACATACAGGAAACACACAGAAGCTCTAGCCAAACGACATTGAAACAGCTGAAGAAATAGCTCAAGGTGAACAATATTGACGAGCTAAGTTACCCTGACAAGTGCGAAACACCTGAGCTCATCAATCTGTTCCTCCAGTGCATAGTTGTCTTGCCTCAATTGCTGATTGTCCTCACTCAGAAGGTGGTTTTCGGAAATGAGCGCTTGGTGGTCCTGACATACACACATGGTGCCCAGGAAGGAAGGGAGGATGTTTGGCTGAATTTTGTCGAAGGAGCTGGGCAGGTGGGCGTTGCAGGTCAACAGAAATGCGCTCACAAACGGAAAGTGCACCTGCTCAGCAATCCTCAGCTCGTCGGACTCCTTACCCTTCATCTGTCCAGTCAAGATTCGACGTTCTGTGTCGCAGTTCTGATACCGCTGTCGTGTGAGTTCACTGAAACATGCGAAGCCGGGCTTTACCAAATAATAACACCAGAGCAGTAATGGCGGCGTGGCTGTTCCGGCAACCTTAAAGGGCTAAGGAAGAAGCGTGTAACACAGGTGGAACAGGTGGGACATACAGCCTGCCCTGCATATTCCGCTGGGTGCGGGTTTGAGCGCTTTGGCCCAGGATGTACGCGAGTGTGAACACCACGACAAAGAGGAACCCCCTGAGACCAAAATGCGAGGGATTGCAGCTGCACAGTATTCACAAACCAGGCAGTAAATGTGTCTAACACACCCCACTATTTTCAAAGTATTCTCGCCAGATTCTGGCATTGCTCCCGAGTTCAATTCCAGAAACTGACTGCTTTAGGCTGATCGGTAGCAGCGTCCGCGACCAACGATTCAGGTCTCTGAAAGTGGCACAGTTGCTGTACGCTCCTTCCAAAGAGCACAATACTGCCAGATTTGATCCTGCTGGGTAGCGTGTGGTTCATTGACATCCACAAAAGCATGATTTGCTTCCATTTTACAATTAGTTGTTTGCATGCCCAGTTGCCGAAGATTTCCACTCAGTACGCATCCTCCCCCCCAGCAAGGCAATCAACCTTTACGAAAATTGCGATGTTGGGGGCTCCCTGCGAAACATTTTGGCCCTTTTTCCTTATGAAGGTTTTGGTGGCCTGGCAAAATGCCCCCCGGAGTGCATGCAATGCATGCAACAAGCCTCGCATAGCTTGAACACAACGGCATGGTAGCGTTGTGTGGAACCCGCGAATTCATGAACAAACGATACCCCCTGTCGTGGTGGCGATCCAGACTGGTTGAGGGTCTGTCCAGGGGAGGGACAGTTACAGTACAGCAGGCAGACAGAATGGTGAAGCAAGCACTGCACTCCACATCACACACACACCACGTTTGAACTTGCGTGTGCCAGTGCATTGGCCCTGGCATGCCTGTGGGTGCATCCCTAAGATGCGTATGCCCAGGCCAGCTGGGCGGCACTTGTGCCCCGAAATGATGCCTTTTATTCGACTTGGCCCTAAAAGGGCCCATTGTGGGACGGAGCATAGAAAGCATTACGTGCATAACATGAAGCATGGTACGAACAATCCAAATCACATCATGTTTTGTTTGTTTAAGCTTGCATATGTCTTTCTTTGCCTGTTGACGTGCTCCGCCTTCGAATATCCTCGCCATCGAGAAGGGAAAGGGAAAGCTCTACGATGGCTTTTGACATGCATCTGTGGGCCAATTTCTTCCAAAAAAGACGTGGAGCAAAAGCATTGAAGAACTTGGTCATTGTGTCGATTCCGTCCCACTTAGCGCCGAAGAAGACAGGAAGTCAAATCTCAATCACAACCTCGAGTCGTTTCTAATGCAACACGGGGGGGGGGGGATCGGCAGGTCCCCCCTAACACGGCACCTTGGCGAAAAGCAACATTCCACGTCCTATCTCAAAGCTTTGGTTATGATTTTTTCCCTTGATAAGCCTTCTTCGCTTCGCTTTGCTTTGCATCCAATGGATAGGATTGGACGCATGAACAAGGGGTTCACGAAAGGACACAATGTATACAACATTTCAGTTACAGTCTCTTTTGCAAATGGCGTTGTTGCCTACCCGTGTACACGCATGAGCCCATGACTTGACTTGCTCGCGTCGTGCTCCTACCCTTCCTTGACAACCAAGTCGCAAGTCCTATATTTTTGGTGTGATCGAAAACGTGAATGCCACATTGGTATGTTGCTGCCGGTGCTTGAAAAATGTCGAGCGCCTGTGGCCTCTTGATCGCTAAAGGCGCACACCATAGCTACGTGTTGCTTGCTTGCTCACAAGTTCATCGTGTGACGTGATCGATACCCACATGCCGCCCAAACAAAAAATTGAAGGACGGATAAATCTTGTCTCCGCGAATAACGAACGAGAACATCCCAAACCGATTCGGGAGCCACCTTTTCTTGATTCCCGGATCCATGGATGGTTTCTTGCAACCATGGCGCGACTACAACCTTTCCCCGAGCAAACGTCGAAGTTGAGGTTCCCCAAACCAAAAGGTAGCCCTACACTGATGTCCAAGAATGTTTCTTAGTGTTGTCGGGCGCCTTTGGTCGCATGCTGTACTTTCTTTGCAAGGTTGCGGTTGTTTGAGAACGCTTGCTCTTCGTGCCTTCATTCTTGCAGTGAGTAATTTTCTTTCATTTTGCTTGAGGTTTAGTTGCATTTTTGGCCCGTTGGCAAGATTTCTTGAAGGCTCCGTGGGGTGAACATACCTAAGGTCCATCCTCCTTTCAAATCCTTGTGTCCGCTCGAACATTGGGCACGAGTGTGTCCCTTGTTAGCATGGACGTGAGAGAGCAATTAACCTTGCAATCATCTCCAACCAAACAAAGAACAAAATGTTTGGAAAAAGGTAGGTGTTTGGACTTCCTGGCCGGCGTGCGTTGTCTCGCCCCACAAAAAAAGTTGGCACCAAGCACTTTCGAGGTTCTTAATAATAGAACGTCACCCCCTTTCCGGTCCCTTGGGCCTCAAGCCAATAGACCCGCTCTTATTCAACCGTTGTTAGCGTGCCCGAACGACTTGTCCATACATTGCTTGCTCATACATTGGATACATTCAACAACAAAATTGATCCTTGATGGCGTGGTAGGCATGTGGTGAGAAGACGTTAGGCGAAATCCGACCCCTAAGCAGGCTTGTTCAAAGTCTCTTTCAACTCTCCTAGCCGTGGGGCAAGTCACAAGGTGCGAAATAAACCCTTGGCTAGAGTGGTGCAAAACCGCGCGCCCATTGTGCATTATGCTCATCCCTTCTTGTGCCCCTCTTGTGTCCTTTGTGATTCCTAACTTCACGAACTACCCTTTGTTTCATGGACGTGTGTGTACAATGGAAAAAGCAAACGGGGCACATACTTCATGGAAAGTGACCACTTTGGGGTAATTGTCACCACACGCAAAATGGTGCGCGAGTTAGGTTGCACCCATGGGTGCATGGATGGATGGTTGCGCACATGTAATTCCCTTCACAATTTGCCCAGGCCTCAATACGATGTGTCATGCCTCCACTCACGAACGCTTGCTAGTTTGCTATCGTGCACTCTTGTGGGGTTATTGCTCTTTGAGAATGCTTGCTATTTTTGCCTCCAACATATGCAAAGTGGGACGATGGTTTCAATTTCAAGTAGCATCTGGGGATGGTAAATGCAAATAATTGGCCGAATAATAATGACCCCTTCAATGAACATCCCCTGCAATCCGCCCCGTGACCCTAGACAGGGCCCAAAGCACCCCCACCACTAAGTGGACAAAGGTCCTAAGTGGACGGAGCTCCAAATCCCAAAAGACTTTAATTTGTTGAATTCAAAACAATCAAATGTTAGTGTAGCATTGCTATGCAGCTAGCAAAGCAAGGGTATTGCAGTTGCACAAACGGTATAGCCCCCAAGATTCCAAAGATGCCATTGTTTGATCAACGATCACCAACTGCTTCCATTGGGGGCAATGCAAAGGTAGCAAGCAAGCCATAGTAAGTCAATTGGCATCAAATAGGCTTTCTTGCATCCTTGGCAACGCAATAGGCTACAAAGTGACAACATCCAAAGACACCAAATTGTTGCCAAGTGCCTTACCTCCCCATCCGTGCCTCAAACCTTCATTTTGAGGAGTTCTGTCATCTGGTGAGGAATGGTTGACCTAGTAGTGTGTTCTTAATAGGCTGTAGGCTTACTCTTTTTTCTACGGGGTCCTTGTGAAACTTTCTTTCTCGTCTTGTGGCTCTGCTCTTTGTCCGGCGCCCTTCTTCTATAAGGAATGCATAGCACAAGCCTTATCTAGAGCTTGTCACATCAACTTTCCTCCACATGTAACAACCCCACCTTTGTTTGGTGGGGTCTCTCGTACCAGTCTCATGATCATCTAAGGAGTCTTTTCACGTTTTGTGCTTGCCCCTGCAGCCGGTACCCATAGATCAAACGTGCCGCAATGAAAGAGGACCAACTTACTCCCCCCCCCCCCCCCGACAGTACCACCAACAAATGACCATTTAAGAGACCCACCCTCATTTCTGAGTCCAACCCGACCACCGTGATAAGAGACCCACTTGGAAAAGTACACTTTAAGAGACCCACTTGCAAAAGGAGACAAAGGCGGACCTTAACCCACGCCCTAGCCCTAGTGTGACAAAACATGTGGAACCGGATGCTCCAACATTGAATGTTTCGGGTATTGTGCTACACACCTCCAAGAAAGGCCTTCCAATGACATAGCCTTAGTGAAAATGTCATGGGACAACAAAAACTGTCCCCTTCATATGATAGTTCAAGTACTACAGCAACCACCAATTGCTCATGCATAGACAAAGAGTCGCGCACCTTAGGTTTCTTTTCGTTACCCTCGGGTGTCCGATGGCTAGGAGCTCTCTCACTCACTTGGGTCAATGGCCATTCATCTGAGGAATCACCCTCCTCTGCACACGATTCCTCTGAGCTATCAAGAACCTCAAGGACATCGGTAAATACATTCAACAAGTCCTCAGAGATAGTGGTGACTTCCCTATCCAAAGTTGTTGCTTGTTCCACCTTACATTCCCCCTCAATTTCCACCTCCATTTTCACATCACCGGTCTTCATTTCTTCTCTCTCGCCATCCTTTTTCTCCTCCACCCGGTGGCCAAGTTGTGGAACGTTGCGCGGAGCCCTAGGTTGATTCAAAATATCTGCGGCCACCAATGCTGTATCATCATCATTTTCATGGTACACCGACAACGTCTTCGGCGTCACATGCAGCAACTTAGCAGCTTCCTCAAGTGAGATCCTTGGATCGTTTGCCAACTTTGTCATCACCGGTTTCCGTCCCAACTGTTTCATCGTTAAATGTCTGCCCAACACACTTTTTGTCCACTCCACCACACTCATGAAGGTAGCCTCGGTTGCCCCTTTGGTTGACAGTGTTTGAGGTGCAAATTTTTTAGTTGCATGGAACAACATGTTCTTCCCGGTGGTGGGGTCGGGCCCAATCCGTTTTGCCAACTCCATTTGTCTCAACATGGCCTCGGCTCCGCATCCTTCTTTCACCTCCGCACTTATGATGGCTTGTGAAAACAACAGCTCATCAATCTTCTTCAATTTGGGCTGCATGTTCTTCATCTTTGCAATATTCAACGTAATTTTCACCTTTCCATTTTCAAACTTTTCCACCTCCACAACGTCCAATTCAATGAGCATTAAGGTCTCCTTGCGTAGTCCGGTTCTAAATGTAATCAATGTAATGTTCATTCGTTGATGAGACACATCATCGGTAAAGTCCGTCTTAGCCCAAAGTTTTGGTAGGTCTTCATCAAGTAGAAGTTTCTTTGGGCCCTCTTGCACTTTGGTCACCAATTTCCGAGTTTTCCATCGTAGGTTACAGTCCTGCATTGTTGTGTTGTACTCCGGAAATTGCATCTCCGAACTACCGATGATACGCCACTCCGTGTTGCTACGGTTCCATACCGCACACATACTATTGACATATGTGCGAATGGTGGACGTGTCCAACCCCTTCTTCCCCTCGGGCCATTGTTGGCTGCGGAGCGCCGTGAGTGCATTTGCTTGCTCAACGGTTTCACACAACAGGTCCGCCACCATGGCATACCGTACAAAGCCAACTAGCCATTTATCCAACGTTTCGTACCCTTCTGTATCCTTGGCAATTTCATGCCACTCGTTGAACCACCGCGTAGCACTTTGGCACACTTTTCCTTTCTTCTTTGCCTTCCCGACCAACACATCTTCCCCACCAGCTGGGTTGGTGAAAATGTTCCCAAAGATTGGGTCCACATTTGCAGCGGGTTTGTTGGAGCCTTCCTTTTGTTGAATAAGGTAGGCCATCACATCTTTCGGAGCCGGGGGAGGTTTCAATCCGGCCTCCAACATATTGCGAAGCTGATTGTTCATGATAGTACGATAAGAAATAAGCCTAGGCCGTGTTTGTCTGAGGAGTTTTTGTACTTGTGCTCGCCCCTTGCAGCCAATGGGTGGTAAGGAATTGAATTTCCTATGAAGGGGGAGTGCATAATCCTCAAGAATTTACCTTCCAAGTTCTGGTTATAGTCACGTAGAAAACCGTGTACGTACACGGTTTTCTCAGAAAAAACCCGTGTACGTACACGGTTTTTTGGGTCCAGAAAACCGGTGCACGTACACGGTTTTTTTCTATAAAAATTTCCCTCCCTACACGGTTTTAAGAAGAAATTGGCCCAACTATGGCATTAATGCCTGAGCCCAAGGCCAACACTTCACACTACGGAGCGATTGCGCTCACTTAACATCTTGTTGTGGCTCATTGGATACATCCATGATAGTGCTAAACATAAAAAGTAAAAAAGTAAAAAAGTAAAAACAAATAAACACATAAGAAATAAAGAAAAACCAAGAAATTACAAAAAAAAAAACCATCAAAAAACACATCCAGAAGTGAGCATCATTTGTTCCCCACATTTCATCATTCCATGTGGTAATGCAATGATGTCATGATGTCGACAAATAACCAAAAAAATGGTTTTTTTCAGTTAAAGAATGAAAATCAATGAATGTGGGCTCGTTGGATGCGGCTTGTTTTCGTGACCTCGAAGACAGGTCACAATAGGGCTTGGGTCTACAACATAAGAGACCCACTTGGAAAAGTACACTTTAAGAGACCCGGGCCTTTGGCTCCGGGGGAAAAAATTAAGAGACCCGGGTCTACTGTCGGGGGGGGGGGGGATAACCCATGAAACGATAATGCATCTATTGTGGGGTCGTCAATGGCGTCAGCCCTTGCGCAAAGGACAAGACAGCCAAGTCCAAGGACACCACAAGCACATGATGCCGTCACACCTCAAGTGTTATGGGCATGCCATTTGACATAGTAGTGCATGTGTTGTTGTATTCCAAAAGATTGCTGAGGAATTTGCACATCCCTTTTGCTGCACAAATTTTCGCACCACCATACCGTGGTACTGCTTGCCACCACCACCACCACCACCACCACCACGTGCGGTACCCTTTATCTCCAAACCCATGGATTAGGTTGGCCTTGCAACTATCTTGAAGAAGTCCCGGTATACCATACGCTCGCCCAGTGTGCACCCGTCACTCCAACACGTGAAGAGTGTAGATCTAAGCGCCCACTTGGTATGGAGGTTGCCGCGCCCTGAACTCGCCATATTCCTTGAAGGTTCGGTCATCACGCGTCTTTAGATGGCGAGTTCTTGATGAATTGTCTTATACCGCTCACTCGCACTCCCAGCCTATGACCGGTCACTGAGGAGTGTTCCTTTGTCTCGTGCTTTCTGCCCGCTCATGGTGTTTGGTTGTCGCTTGTACTCTAGTCATCCACTCTACGCGACATTTGGGACGTGGGCAAACAAGGGGAGGGTCAACCAAGTGCATCATCATTCGCCCGGTGTGGCGGCTGCTCATGCGGCCCGGCCGCCGCACCCAACAAAGGCTCAAACCCCCGAACCCATGTTCATCCGGGAATGGGCTTCTTGACGACTTGGCAACTACGTTGTGTTTGATTATTTGCACCACCTCTCATTGCCCGCTTTCTAAGGAATGATGCACATTTGTTGTTGGGGGTTGCCCATGGGTGTAGGTGGACCCAGCTCGCTGTATCTAGGAAGTTGTCGTAGTGCATATGTCTGGCATTTGAGGACTCACGGGAAGCCAACAAGGTGTGAGTTGGGGTGTGCCAAGTCGTGGAGAGCCGAGGCTCCATGCAGAGAAAATGGCATTTTATCGGCGTGCCAACAATGATGTAATCATGCACATGGGTGTTTGGTGAGGAACATCAGGCATTACAGTCCACATGAGTTGCATCACTCAATCTGTGTTTTGCAGCCGCCACACAAGATGATGGAGGAGATGAGGTTGAGGCTTGCACATTGTGCTACCAAAAGCACGCCACGACACTTTGTGGTAAATGTAAGGAAATGTCTTACTTGGTGTTTATTGACTCATACACTTGTGGGGACAAAAATGTTTATTATGCAAAGGGAATTCATAGATTTGGTCTTATGTTGTGTGCTCTGTAGGGAAGGAAGGGTTTGGGGTTGATTCTGGTCTATAGGGGGGGCTTCTCACGGGGACGGTAGAACTGGGGCCAAAGTAAGGATACTTGGCACAAAAGTGGCGTGCGCCGGGCAAACAATTCCCCAGTTTGTCCTGAGGTGACCCTTCGTGTAGCACTAAGCCGGCCCCATTGTTTTAGAATGTATGATGTGATGCCACTGACGGGAGCAGCGGAGCCCCCCGCTAAGGTCCGTCGCGTTGAACCAACACCGAGTAATGGTGCCACCACCGGCCCCAAGGTCTCGTGTCGCTCGACAGATGGAAAAGAGAGGGACCATGCACGCACGCTTGTGCCACAAGAGCCTGTGCTGACCGTCAACGTGCACCCTCACCTTGCATCCATCCCCAGCATTGACGTGGACACTTCCCACAGCGATCCCAAGAGCTGTGACCCTGGCCTAAGCCTGAGCTCTTCCTCCAACCACAGGTCCAATCCAACGTCTCATTCGCATGCTGAATCCAGCACCATCCTTCCCACTGACAACCCCAACTTAAGCCCAAAACCCGTCCCTTGCTCATTGAACAGCCTTAGCCCTCTTCCTCAAGAGGGTCTCCTCCACAAGCCTTCTCTCAACCCGCATCGTGAGGAGATGGCTGTCCAAAATTCTGCTGGTTCCATTGCAGAAGCCGGTGCGCATGCTGCTCACCGCAGGTCTGTCCAGAAGGGTGTGTGTGGGTGGTGGGGTGGGGGATGTTCCCAAGGGTGTTATTGTATGTTACATGGTAATCCGGGGGCATAGTGTTTATGGAGTTTCGTGTTCCAAGGGGAAAGTGTTCAGGGGGCATAGTGCTGCAGGACTCTGATCTTCCGGAGGTATCGTGTTTCACAGGCCAAGCGCTCAATAGACACAGCATTCCGGGGGCATAGTGTTCTAAGGGCATCATGTTGCGTGGGCTTCGTTTTCCGGGGGCAGTGTGTTGCGCATCGTGTTTTGGGGGCAGTGGCCAGAGTGCCACGTAACAACTCAGCACCAGTGGTGTGTTAGGGGTCTCAGACCACCCACCCACCCACCACACTACCCCTTTCTTAAGGAATTGGGCCAGATTGTCCTCCACGCCTTCGGCGCAATTTTTCACCGTGTAGTTGGCCCGCTGCATATGCCGCAATATCTTGCCCTTCTCTTGTCCTTTTGTTGGGGTTCATATTGCCTTTTTGCCTGCACAGATTTTCGAAAAAGGCTTGGAACCCCACCTCCCCCCCGTTGTGCAACACAAGATGGCAGCTGGCGGTTCTTGGGTGAACGCATTTTTGGGCTGGTCCCACAATGGCCTGCCAAAACTTCAGGACCAGGGGGGGGGATCCCAACGCCCCCCCCGGATCCCCCACCTCCTCAAGTGGAAGTCTGGCAGTGGCCAGGGGTTACTGCGTTCAGGGCACACAAAGTCCCGCGGCACATCTCTCTGGAGCCATAGTGTTCCAACAGAACAGGAGTCCAGGGAGAACGCGCTTACGGGGCACGCTATTCAGAGCGCATGGTACCCCCGTGGGGGCCGAGGGAGGTTCCCTGTGTTTTACCAATGGTCTTTTTGTTGAATGTGCCCTGCGGCAGCTCTGCGGAATAAGAGGCCCCCAGGTGCAAGATCGACTCGAAGAAGCATGGCGCATGTGTAATGTCGTGCTGTAGCTAGATCTGTGTGACCAGCCGCAGTTAGTGGCATCTCCGGGCGTAGCCAATGCATGCCGTTGTCGTCCTCTTTTTCCCTCTTCTTTTCCCTCGCTGTTTGAAGTGAGTGCGACGGGGACGACGACGACGACGACGACGATGACGATGACGATGACGATGACGACGATGATACCACCGACGAGAACGATGGCCGCGACGTGGGGTCCGATGCCACGGAGGGTGGCGGTGGGGGCGAGGGCTGGGAGGCCCTGGAGAGGTATGTGCGGGAGGCGGGGACGACGCACCTGGTGACCAACGCGGAGGAGTGTGCCCGGCTGCTGAGCGCGTTGCGGATGGACGTGCCCCGTGCTGTCCTCGGCTTCGACTTGGAATGGCCCCCGCCGCACCTCTGCCCCACCACCCCCAAAGTGGCGTTGGTCCAAGTCTCCGGCGACCGCGACGTGCTCCTCGTCCGCGTCTCTGCAATGCCCTCATTCCCACCGGCACTGAAGGACGTGCTGGAGGACGCCCGCATCCTCAAGGCAGGGGTCGGCATCTGCGGGGACGCCAAGAAGCTGCTGGCGGACTGGCACGTGGCCATGAAGGGGGCGGTGGAATTGCAGGTAACATTTGGCGTGTGATGCCAGGCTGTGGGCCAGGGCGAAGGGCACGGTGTTGCCGCCACGAGGGGAGTGTGTGCAGGCAGGACATAAAAGTTCCAAATCATTGTTCTGCGTGGCTGGGTTGTTGTCCTGCTACCCCAATGAGGTCCAACCAGCCCCTCTTTACACCTGCACCCACGTTGCCCTCAGGTGCGTGTGTGGGGGGACGGGGGGCAACATGCGAAGGGAAGAACGGGTGACTGTCCAGGGCCCCGTAAAGAAACAGCAACCCGACGGAACGTCACACAGCGGGGGGAGGTTGATAAGTCAGGAGTGCTATTTTACCGAGGTCCACCAAAAAAGCACGTGGGCGTAGCGGGCAGTGGGATGTCGAAGGGCTGGGCAGCACACCCATCTTTAGGCCCCCCCCCCCCCCCGCACACTCCCAAGTCAGCCCGCCAAAGCGCCCTCCGCCACTGGTGCTCCCAGTGGTGAAAGATACTGGCTGTGAGGGGCAGACACACCACTGCCAATCCGCGTGCACCCCCCCCCCCTCCCTCCCCCAGGGACAGCATGCCCACCTGCCCGCCCGCGCCACAGGTACAGCAGGGCGGGCCCTGAAGGAGCGCGGCGGAGACCCAGTCGTACAGAGGTACAACAGGGCTTGCCCTCCTTCCCTACCCAACCACTAGCCCAACAACAACCCCTACCCGCCCCCCCTTGCCGCAATAGGTAACAATGACAGTAATAACGGTACAACACTGGGGGTAGTAATAGAGGGGTAAGGGATCATTGTAGTCGGGGTGATAATAACAGTATTGGAAGTTTTAAAAATATTACTTCCATACAAGACAAAGCACAAGCCCGAGATGGCACAATCGATAATAACAGCAATATTCAAGCCACTAGTAATCATGGGGAACCTTGGCAGGGCGCTATCCCTCTGCAGGCGATCCTGCATGGCGCCTGCCCCTTGCACCCCAGCAGACTCCATGGGCGATCCCACGGCTGCGCTCGCTGTCCGTCTGCAGGCGACCTGCACAGCGGCGCCCTCCCCCTCAGCAGCGACAGTGGGCCCTCCCACGGCTGCGCTAGGTGACCGTCTGCAGGCGATCCTGCATGGCACCATCCCCCCTCCTACACTCCTACACTCGCGGCAGCAGTGGGGGATCCTATGGCTGATAAACAACCCGCTACAATGCATGGACCCCGAGCCACATGAATTTGTCGCCGGCCGCGTGGCTGAGCGGGCGACCCCCTGGACTGCGGAGTGTTGTCTTCGGGTTCAAGTCCCGCTAAGTACCTCCCCCCATAATAGTAGCCTGATAGAAAAGAACATTGGGATTTTACGATAATACGAAGCAAAACTATTGTTTATTTCGATTTAGACCACATCTAAAGGCGCCATAGACGAGACGAACAGCTCGAACACGCAACCAAAGTGCACGTGCTGTGTGCAGCCCGACATCCGGCGCTCCTGCGTGGCAGTGACCCCACCCACCCCACCCCACCCCACCCCCACGGGCACGCCAGCACGCCAGCACCAAGTACGCTACGCCGCTGCGCGAGCCGAATCGCACAGCACGTGGTAGGCACGCCCGCACGGCGGAAGGTGTGTGCCCCGCCGGCCCGCTGCATGGCGGGTCAGGTGCGTGTGGTGCGCCTCGCCTGGCTCTCCCACCAGAGGCAACCCGTGAGCCCTTAAGGCTCTCTTTGGGCAGGAGAGAACAGCCCAAAGCCCACAGCCCCCAATACACACACACACACACACACACGTGGGCAGCGGTCTTAGGAGACCACGATATTTGCAGTCCGTGGGTAACAGCACCACGGCAAGAACATAGCAAACAGAACACCTGTTATCAAAGACATCACAAACCTGTCAAGGTCTAAAATGAATGAAAATGACAAAAATCAGGTGCGTGTTCGAAATAGGTGGAAAAAATACTTTTTTTTGTCGCCCCCGCCCCCCCCCACACACACCGAGACGCCCCCCACCACATCTTTGAACTACACCACAACAATTGACTGTCACAACTGATGGCGGCTACAAAGAGCCAAACAGTTCTAGTTGGCAACAGACAGGCATGACCGAATCTCAAAGAAATACATTTGACCTCAGACACCCCCTCCACTTATAGACCCCCCCCCCATTTATGGACCCCACCCCAAACACGCAATTTTGGAACCCCCATCCCACTTATAGACCCCCCCCCTCGGCCGAATAAGTCATCTCAGATTCACCAGTCCCCCGGGGTAGGTGGGGAGGTGGAGCTTTCACCCTCTCTTCGTGCCGTCCTCACGTGTGTCCCCAGGGGCTTGCAGTCCGCTACGGATACGGGGAACACGGCACGGGCCTCAAGCAGTTGGGGTGTGAGATCCTGCAGGCCCCGCTGATCCGGCACTGCCGCGTGGCGCGCACGGACTGGGCCGCCCCTGAGCTGACCTCCGCCCAGCGCACATACGCCGCCGCCGACGCGCTCGTGGGCCGCGCGCTCCTCGTGCACCTGCACAGCGCGCACGCCCGGGACGCGGACGTCCTCCAGTTTACGGCCCCGTTCACGGACCGGGCCCGCGTGCGGGCCCCGAAGTCCCGCGGCGCCGGGGCCCCGTGTCCCGGGAAGGCGCGCGCGCACTCCCACGTCCGGCGGGCGCCGCTGTACGACAGTTGCCGGCTGCTGTCGCCGGACGGGCGCGTGCTGTGCCACTGCCCGCGGAAGAAGGTGCAGTGGTACGTCGCCCGGGGGCTGGCGGAGCTGGTCCAGTCGGAGCCCACGCTCGTGGGGCGCCTCACCTTCGCTCCTGCGGGCGCTGGGCGCGAGGGCGATGACTTCTACCTGGCGCTGAAGAAGAACCAGTGCGTCGTATGCGGAGCCGCGGACGGGCTGGTGCGGCACAACGTCGTGCCCGCGGAGTACCGCCGCTGCTTCCCCCTCGAGCTCAAGGCCCACAAGTCGCACGACATCCTGCTGCTCTGCGCGAACTGCCAGCCCAAAGTGCACCGTATCAACGCGGCGGAGAAGGAGCGTGTCGCGGAGGAGTACCGCGTCCCCGGCCGCGGCACTTGCGCGCGCCGGACGAAGGACAAGCGCGTGGACCGGGCGGTGAATTTCGCCGCGCTGCTGCTGCGGTGCGATGACGCGCGGCTCGCGGTCTCCGAGCACTACCGGGCGTCGCCGGTCGGCCCTGCCTCCGCAACGGCTGCCGCCCCTCCGGCGATGGAGGCCCCCGTCCCTACCGCGACTGCGACCTGCCCCGCAGCCGGTGATGCCGCTCCCGCAGCCGCTGCGCCCCCCCCCAGAGCCGCTGCCCCCGCCTTCACAGCCGCGGGTGCGGCACTGCACGATTCGCAGGTAGCGATGGACCTGCGCGGGCGTCAGGGGGCGAATGCCTCAAGCGCATCGTGCGGTGGTGTCAGGCACCCGTCGGGGGCATCGTGTGCCGCTGTGCCGGATGCCGAAGGGGCATCAGTCGGCGCTGTGGGCGACGGTGTGGACAGCGTTTCGGGGGCGTCGCGCTCTGCGGGCCATGCCGCGCAGGCGTGCGGTGCGTTGGGCGGTGCGGCCGGAGCATCCGGTGGGACGAAGCCCAAGAAGCCGTTCCGGCTGCCGGACGGTCGAGTGCGGGAGATGATGGCGGATATCTGCGAGTTTCTGGCGGTGGAGCAGGTCTTGCGGGCGGATCTGCAGAAGGTGCAGGGCCTGGACCCGTACATTGAGAACACGGAGTTCCAGTCCCACGGGGACGTGGTCGTGCAGCAGCTCAAGACTCTGGCGGATTTCGGGCGCTTCACGAAGCGATGGCGGCGGGCATTTGTCGAGGGCATGCGCCCCCAGTTTCTTCCGGAGAAGTGGGACGTGGATTATGAAGAGGAGACATTTGCGGTCAAAGTGCCCGTGAACAGTAAACGAGGCACGACGCTAGAGGGCCTCGGGCTGACACCTGCGGCCGGCTGTTCTTCAACCTGACTCACCCCGGCCCCCTCCTTCGCCCCCCAAGATGCATTGGAAGGGGGAAGGTACCCCCCGTGTTAGAAGCCCCTGTGCAGATGCACACCCCAGCGCTCAAGTCAGTGCTGGAGTCGGCAAACCCAGCATGGACTCGGAGTGTGCAACTGGATGCACCTGGTCAACGGCACGGACAACAGCCCGTCTCCGGGACAGCCGACCCTGGAGTAGTCAAACAGGACAACTCATCCAGGGGCTCCGTTGACACAACCAAAACACGTTCGGACCCACAGAGGGTCAGAATGAGCAGTGGCGAGAGGCCGATAGGCGCCGCCAAACGCAAACAACCTAATACCAAGGCCTTGTGCCAACCCCCCGCCCAGCCTATGTCCAGCCACTGTCTCCCTGACGGCAAGTGCCAGCCTCAATGGCATTTGCAACGGACAGTGCCCCCCCCCAACCGCTCTGACGACATCTCCAACCGCCTGCCTAACCGCCTCTGGGGCCGCCTCCGAGGTTCATTCCATTCCATTCCATTCTAACGCATCCCCACCTGGTGAGCACGCTTCAAATTTCAGTGTCTTGGTGTGAAGCATACCCACGCTGGAATGGCCAAGGGGCAGAACCAGCACCTGTCTGCAGAGGGGCAACGTGCCCCACTCTCAACAAATGCGCATAATTTCCCCCAGTGCACAATGACCACTCATGTTCCGCCGCATGGCCGCTCCCCCGATTGTAAAACCATGGAACCACAATGCGCGATGCACGTGCTGGTATTGAGCCCGTGTTCTCAAGCAGCAGTGGAAGGTTGACCAGATGATCATTTTCTTGTTGTCTTCTTGGGCCTGGTGTTGCCATCTGGGGCATTGCTGTGGGGGTCAGTCTTTGGGGTGAATGCTGTGTAGTTGCCCAAAAGGTCGCACGCCGTCTGCGCACCGTGCGCCCGTTGCCCCCTCGGGACGCTGGATTGGTCATGTTGAGCCCCAAGGAGTTTCATGCCACACGCACTGAATGTATTGTTAACAAACGCTGCCATTTGGGCCGTATTTTCCGGGGACTTTTCACCTGCGCAACGAATACTGTGCCTAATGAACACTTGGTGTCCATACCGGATTGTTTTCAGGGCCTTGGTGTTTGCCCGAGAACGGGGGAGGGGTCAGGGGGTTACGAATGCCGCAGGTTGCGTGTCCTAATCGGCCAGGGTTGATTTGGGGTGCAGCAGCGGCTGCAGCATTAGCTGAGGGGCAGTTGCCCAACTGTTTGCTGGCGGCCAGGGAGCATAGCATTCATTGAGTGCCTACTCGAAACGCTTGTTCTGCAGCCCTTTGGGCTGTGCATGCAGTTCAGACAAGCAGAACATTTGCCATCATGACCTGATTCCTCATCATGCCCTCAATTCTCATGAGGCATCAGAAATCATTGCATTTGGCTTGCCCTGCATCTCTTCGGTGAGGTCGCCAGCAAAATTTTCAGTATTGACTGCATTCTTCATGTGTTCCATGTTGTGGTGCTGGCAAGATTCAAGCTTGTGCCTTTGCCACGGCAGACGGCAGTTGAAATGCTTGAATTTCATGTTCTGCAATGCTTTGGGCCGTGCATTTTTCACAGTTCAGATGATCACAACATACCCGAAATTGTACAGCACACAACCCTACCACTCCACTGTATGGAGGCCCAGTAGAGGCATACCAGCTTTGCTGCAGTACCAGCCATTCTTTCAGTGGGGTGCCCCCCTCCCCCCTCCTCTTGCACAACGACCTGGTCAAAACAATATAATGCTTGAGATTGCAGCCCACTGCATGCTTGAGGGTGCAGGCCCTGACGGGTCGCCTTGCTACACCAACAAGCAGTTGCTGTGGTGCACATTGGCACATGTGATGCTGTATGGTGATTTTTCATACAATTTGCATAGAATTGGATGTGTTCTGTTTGAGATTATGATATGAAATGATGTGAAAGCACCATACTGAGGAACGAACAGATGGGCAGTATTAGTTCATCACAGTATTGTTCCCCGGGAAATCAGAGCGTTGTCATGTGAATTTGTTGCATGTGCTGTGGTTTCCATGGAAAATGTAGTCCCCGACACCCATGCAGGCATACTTGTTGGATGGGAGGGCTGTAGTCCACCCTCCCAAAGCAATTGTTTCTCATTGCCTTGGAAATGGACACACCACCCCTCTCCTCCAACGACCATTCCCTGGTCAAACAGCTTTATTTTTGTATTGAAATATTGCAGGGACCGCTGGTGAGACGGTGAACCATTGCTGGTCGTTGTGCAAGGGGTTCGGGGGTTGGTAACAAGATGGTATGTTGATGAATGCCACGCTGCTGGAGCATGTCCTCCAGGATGTAGAGGGGCTGCAAGAAGATCTTCTACTCAGCAAACATGCTACTTTGTGCTTTGTATGGGCTGTGTGTCTTGTGCTCAGGGAGGTGTTATGGGACTCTCAAGTGAGTGAGTGAGCCAGTGAGCAAACGAGTGTGTAAAAGAGCGTCGGTGAGTGAATGTGTCACGTAGTGAGTAAGTGGGTGGTTGAGTGAGTCGATGGATGTGTTTGTTTGCGTGTGTGTGTGTGTGTGTGTGTGTGTGTGTCGTATGCGAATGTATTTCTGACATGTAGGACAGCTGCACGGGGCGCTGTTGTGGCCCTGTTTGCAAAGCAATGGGGATGGTGATGGTCAGGGGACAGAACGGGATAGGGCTGGCGTTTGTTGAGCCTGCGGCGGTAACAGGGTCCTGGGATCTGAGGCTGGGCCCTCCCTTGCTGAGTCCCCAGAGGGCGTACCATGGGTATCTAGGAGCGATTTTCACAGGTGTGTTAAAGAATGGGCTCCCCTTCACGGACTCATGGGCTGCGCAGATTTTGAGCGCGGCAGCGTGGCTGCAAGTGGCGATTCTGTCTGGTTATGGGAGGGCTGAGGCAATGAGGGCAATGCACAAAGGAGTGTATAGGGCATATGCTACATCTCCTCACGACGTGCAAACCACAGTGAAGGCTGTATATTCTGTGTCCTATACTTTGCCTGCTACTCGCCAGGTAGTAGCGCAGCATAGAGCCAGATGGCTGCGCAAACATGCATACTGGGAGGGGGGGCAGTACAGTAGTTGGTATGCACCGGGCTTTCTAGCTCTGCAAGGTGTGACGGGCTGCTGGTGCTCTGACATGCCCTGTGTAGAACTTCTGGGGACAGCAAACTCATGAGGTTCACTTTGTATGTTCTGTTGCTGACCGTATGCGTGTGTGTGTGGAGTCCCGGTTACGGGGCTTCCTGCCTTTCCAATACAACAATGGCTTTCACGGCTGGCCAAGGGAGTGGAAGAGCACGCTGGGCTTGGTAGCTTAAGTGAAAGACAGTGGGTTCTAACCAGAAGCGCAACGCTGTTGGTCTATCGTCCGGGTTCTTGGTGAGGGGTAGCAGAGGGCAGGGACAGGGCTGAACCCACCCTGAAGTGACCTTGCAGAGCCTTACGCTTTATCTGTTATGCAGGCGTGACCGCGGGCTTGCCCAAGGCTGCATGTGAGCTGCTGGCCCTGTTTCTCACACAGAAAGGCGCCTAGTGCAGGCGGGACATGCTACTGTTTTTGTTCTGCTTTGCACCTGACGAGATCTAGTACATCCAGGCCGGCTTTCTCTGTGCCCTGTTGTCGCCATCGTGTGTGTGTGTGTGTGTGTACAAATACTCCAAGTGTGCACCCACTGTTTGTATTGTACTGTATTGTATACTACAAGAGTGTGTGTGCAGGGGTTTAACGGTTTGGGAGCTCTTTGCATAGTGTGTGTGTGTGTAGGTGCAGAACGACGCTGGGGACAGGCGAGGGCACAGAGAACGCACTGTATCATGCCGAGTCCGGAACTGCACATTCCTTCTTCTATCAACAGACCAAAACACGCCCAGGGCTGCCCTGCGGCTCCAGAGAAGTTTTCTTTCACCGCTTTTCTTGCTCGGTTCTTGTTTGCGGTTCTCATTGTGTGCGCGCGTGCGTGTGTGTGGACGGGTGGGTGGGTGAGTGAACAAGTGAATGAGATCCCAGGGTGGCAATCGGAATGTGACAGGAGTAATCCTGAGGCAGGAATCGTCATATGAGGTCATGGTTGCAGCTTGAACCTGCAAACCCCCGTCGGTACAAATACAATCGACATCAAACACCACGTCACTCGCTCAGACAAGGCCGTGTAGGCCTGTACAAAGCAGTATTTTGGGCAATGAGAAAATCAATCAGGTGATGGACAGGTGCACATCATTTGGCGACTGATGCTTACATGGCGCAACGCCATGCAACTATTCTCTCTATTCGTACATGCCTGACCGGACCACTTTTAATTCCGAATGTAGATTTTGTTGCATGTTTGACGATGAAGAAGAATGGATAAAGAATGAAATAGATGCGGCCCTTGCAGATTTGCCACATGAGGCTTCCGAGCCCCCGTCTCCTTCACACGATCATGAGAGCTCGCCGTTGAGCTTGTGGGCTTCAACTGAAGCTGCCGAAGCGGATGGGGCGAGCCACTTCCACTACGATTATCCAGTGCATTTTGATGGAGAGGGTGCCACTGCCGAAAAGTGGGCGCTTCCCGCTTTCCAAGAATTTGTGTCTTACACCGAAGGAGAGGAAGCGCGATGCCGAGAGTTAGAGGAGGCCATTGGCGATTTGTATCGCTTGAGGGATGAGGTCACCGTTCCTGAACGGTTGGACGTCTTCATCCAACCGACGGACGAAATGATGCCTTTGGCGTTGGATGAATTCGGCGTGGACGAAGACCAAGACGAAGAGCAGGACGACAACGACGACGAGAACAGTGGCGGAAGTGATGATGAGGACGAGGCGCTGAACGATCTCGTAGAGACCGCGCTCTTGCGTTGCCGTCGTCACCCAGCGCCAAAGGGTTTCGCGCCTGAGGGGCAGGTGGAGGCGCAGGCTGACGCTCCCATCGAGGACCAGGGCCAATGTGGCAGCGAAAGTGCACTGCCAGCAGCGCCCACCGAAAAGGGCCAAGATGACGAACAGCAGAATCCGAGTGCAGGACCAGCTGTGGTTTCTGAAACAGTCGGGGAGTCGCCCCAAGGTGCTGAAGGTGCCTCTGCTACGGCTGGCGACCACGTCTCGCAGGGCGCCAAACAGGATGGGGATGGCCCGGGGGACGAAACGGGAGCACCGGATTTCGAAGAGCAGCAGCGCCTTGCGCAGCACCGCGCGAAGGAGGATCGGTCGAGGGTCGCGGCGAACATCGACAGAGCACGCGCCGAGCGGAAGCAGCGGGAGGAGGAGGAGCGGCGGAAGGTGCAGGAGGACGAGAAGCGGGAGGCGTGGGAGTCGGCGGAGCGGCAGCGGCTGAAAGAGCAGCGGCGCCTGGAAAAGGAGCAGGCGAGGCAGCAGCGGAAGGCCCTATACGCGCAGCAGAAGGAGCAGGAGAGAGAAGAGAGGGCGCGGCGGAAGGAACAGGTCCAGGCGGAGTTCCAACAGCGCTTCGACCAGGCCAAGAAGCACGAGGAAGTGACGCGTCAGGGGCTCGCCGAAGAGCGGAAGGCCAGGGAGCAGAAGCAGGACGCCATCCGCATCGCGGTCAGCGAGCTGAAGGAGCACACCGCGGCCTTCGAGAAGGAGTTCGCGGCGCTCGAGGAGCAGCTGGAGGCGGAGGTCCAGCAGCAGGAGCAGAACCTCCGGGGGATGATCGACCGGCGGACGACGCTGGACGCCCGGCGGCGGTGGCGGCAGCAGATGGAGGCGCGTGAGGCCGGCGTCATGGCGGCGGTGGATGCGGCCGCGCAGAGGGCCGCGCAGGCCCGGGTGCGGTCCCTGCACGAGGCGGTGCGGCGGAGGGCGGCCCTGGCGGGTCGCCGGCAGTGGAGGGAGGTCCGCGAGAACTGGGAGGAGTACTACATGGAGGCGGAGGACCAGAGGTCCGTTGAACGCGAGGCGGTCGAGGCGGACCGGGCGGCGATGGCCCGGCTCGCGGAGGAGCACGCGCGGCAGGAGACCCGGCGGCAGCAGCTGCGTGCCCGTGCCGCCGCCCGCCAGCGCCGCGAGGCCGAGGAGCGCCGGTGGATGGGCACGGCGCACGCGGAGTCCGACCGCCTGGACGAGGCGTACCGCGCGGCCCTGCGCGGACAGCGGCAGGAGCTCGAGGACTGCGCGGCATCCGAGGCAAGGGCGCGGGCGGGCGTGCACGGGGACCGCAGTGCGGCGTGGCAGACGCTGCAGCAGGAGTTGGAGCGGGGGTGCGAGCGCGTGCGACGCGCCCACGAGGCTTTGCAGCAGCACCTTGTGAAGCAGCAGCAGGTTCGACAAGACCTCGAATCCGCGGAGACGCGCGCCCGCGACTCCCTCGGGACAGAGGAGCAACAGGCGGTGCAACAGAAGCTTGAGGAGTTTGAGGAGCGATTGCAGAGGCTGCAAGCGGCTCGGCAGCACTCGCTGTACGACGCGCTGCAGCGGCAGCTCGAGGCCCACGAGAAATCTGCTGCGGCCGAGTACCAGCGCTGGAAGAAGGCCCGCGACGCAGAGCAGCAGGAGTACTTGGAGGCGCACCGGAAGTGGCAGGAGGCGCAGCTCGCGCACTTGGCGCAGGAGGACGCCGCGTTTGCCTCCCGCCTACACCTCTGGGCCCTTCCCGACAGCACCGAGGCGGTGCACCTGCAACTGCAGCTGCGGAGCGACTGGGCCCGCTTCGTGGACGCCGCCGCCGTCCGGGCGCTGGTGCGCCGCGCCTCCGTGCGGCGCCCCTCCACGTCCGAGCCCCCCGGCCCCGGCCGGGCCAGCGACGGGGACGCGGAGCTCCCGGGCGACGGCGGCGTGCCGGGCGTCGCGAAGGCCGTCCTCGACAGCCCCGAGGGGGCCGACGCCGTCCTGGACGAGGCCCTCCTGCAGCGGCTCTACCCCGGGCTGGCCCCTGCGGACCTGGCGGTCGTGGATGCCTCGGTGGAGGGCCTGACGGCGATCGCCCCGCTGCCGTCCGCGTGCAACTTGGAGTGCCTGCTGGTCCCCTCCAACCACGTGGCCGCGGTGCCCCAGGGCCTGGGCCTCTCGGTCTGCGCGAAGCTGCAGGTGCTCAACCTCCAGGACAACTGGCTGGCCTCCCTCGCGTTCCTGCGGCCCCCGCCCGGGGCCGGCCCGTCGGCCAACACCACGCTGCAGGTCCTCAACGTGGCGATGAACAAGCTGGACGACATCGCCGGGCTGGAGGCGTGCGCCGGCCTCCGGACCTTCGACTGCAGCAACAACTGCATCGTGTCGCTGGAGCCCCTGCGGCACTGCACGGCGCTCACGAAGCTGGAGGCGTACCGGAACAACCTCCTGGACCTCGCCACCCTCACGCACCTGACGACCCTCGTCTCCTTCGCCGGGGGCCGGAACGCCATCACGGACATCAGCGGCTGCTTCCGGGCGTCGCTGACCCTCCAGAACCTCTTCCTGTACAACAACCAGATCCAGGAGGTATTGCCTGCTGAGTCTTGTATTGCCTGCTGAGTCTTTGGAGGATGTGACGCTTGAGCTTATTGACCGTCATGTGGCCAAGGTGAAGCCTTGTGCGCGTTCAGCATCGTCTGGATGAGGTCGAAGCCATCCTTAATCATAATCCTATTGACTGTTTTGCACTTTCAGTTTCACTTTCACTTTCACTTTCAGGTGCCGACGCGGATGCACAACGTCATGCTGCAGCAGCTGTGGCTCAACGACAACGCCCTCACGAAGTTCCCGACGGTCTCCTTCACGCCGCTACTGTCGCATCTGCAGCTGCACTCCAACCGCATCGCGGACATCTCCGGGCTCTCCAGTTGCCTCCAGCTGGAGTTCTTGGATCTGTCCTTCAACTGCATCGCCGACCCCACGCAGCTGTGGCACCTGCAGTCGTGCCGCCGCCTGCAGTCGCTGGCCCTCAACGACAACCCCGTCACGACCTTCTCCGCCACACTGAGCGAGGCCGAGCGGCACGCGCAGGTGCGGCACCAGCGGGACACGCTCGTCCTGATGCTGCCCGCGCTGCGGGAGCTGGACAACAGCGACGTCACGAAGGACGAGCGCCGGGACGCGCACGCGCGCGCCCTCCGCGGCCCAACCCACCGGCACCTCCTGACGTTCCGGCAGCTGTGTCGCGACCTCGATATGTCGGTGCCGGAGGTCGCCTTCATGCCCGGCGCCGGGGGGCCCGCGCCGCTCTTTGGGCCCATTCTCAGGGCTGGGCCCACGTACCCGTGCGCGGGGCCGAACCCGCTGCGGTGCGCCCTGCCCGACGCCGCGTGGACGGGCCGGACCTTTGACTTCCTCTGCACTGCGCAGCTCCGGGCGCAGACCGCGCTGCGGGCGCAGCAGAAGACCGCGCTGCAGCGGGTGCACGCGGCGCCGCAGGGCGACGGCCTGGGGCTAGCGGCCAACGCCTCCAGCCAGGCCCAGGCCCACGCCCAGTTCCTCGAGCTGCGGCAGGCGGAGGCCACTGTGCGCCTCCTGACGAGCCACACGGAGGAGCACTTGGACTGGACCGCCGCGCGGCACCAGAACGTGTTCCGCACCTCCACCGACTACGCCCAGCGCCTGCAGGCCTTCCAGGCGAAGGAGGCCCGCGCCCGGCTCGCGGAGTGGCTCACGGGCCGCGTCCGCATCCGCCGCGCCCGGGCTGAGCGCGTGCGGCGGCTTGCGGCGCGGTGGGAGGCCATGCGGGCGCAGTACGCCGCGGCGTGCGCGCGGATCCAGCCGGTGTGGCGCGGCGCGCTGCTGCGCGCGCGGCTGCGGCGCGCGCGCTTCGAGGACGACGACCCGGAGACGTACGCGCCAGTGGACCTGGAGTTCGGCGAGGGCAGGTTCCTGGGGCAGACCATCAGCGGCGTCCTGGCGCAGGCGATGGCGGAGTACGTCCCGGGCCAGACCCCCCCGTCCCCGCTGTCCCCGTCCGGGGCGTACCAGCCGCACCCCCCGGCCCCGCAGTCGGCCCGGGGCGAACCGACTGGCGGGGGGGGGGCCGGGGACCCCGACTCCGGCGGGGCGGACCAGGACGTGGGCGTCAAGGCGTGGCTGTTGGCGCAGGAGGGCAGCTCCGAGTTCGGCGGCTCGACCGCCGGCGCCGAGGCCAAGAAGCAGCAGGTGGCCAGCGAGTGGGGCAGCGTGGCCGACACCATCAAGAACATGCACAAGAAGCGGCAGAATCAGGCCCGCAAGGTGGCGATGCGCGAGCGGCTGCTGCCCCCCGAGAAGCGCCTGGACGCCCTTCACCGCAAACTCGAGCGCAGCCTGGGCCCCCCTGGCGCGGCCCCGGCGAAGCCCGCAAGGCGGCTGCCGCACGAATGCCCCTCGCCGCTGCAGCACGCCGCCGGCCCCAAGGGCCCGGGGACCCCGTCGGGGGGGCCGGGCACGCCCCCGGGGCCCGTACCCGCCGGGGACCTCGACCTGCAGTCGGTGTCTTCCGCCGGCTCCATAGGGCAGGTCCGGTCCTCTGCCGGCTCCATGGGCGGGCCTCTGGACGAGTCTGTGGCGCTTGGGAGCCGCCCGCTGGTGTTGCCTGCCGGGGGCCTGGGTGCCGCGACCGGGACCGGGACCGGGACCGGGACCGGGAGTGGCTCCGGGACGCCCCCCGGGGCGTCGCAGTGGGCCCTGCCGTGGGCCCAAGTCGGCTCGCCGCAGTCGCCGTACAGCAACCCGCCCTCCGGGGGGCGCCCGCACAGCTTCCCGGCGACCCCCACGGCGCTGGGCTCGGCCCCGGCGAGCGGGTCGGCCCCCCCCGGCGCCGGGCCCCCGGCCGAACGCAACTCCAGCAGCGCCCCGGGACTGTGGCAGCCCAAGCCCGGGGGCCTGCCGCAGCCGGTGGACATGCGGGATGGCGACGTCCTGGGGCTGCAGTCCCGCCGGCTGATGGGCGCGACGCAGGGGGGCAGCGCCCCCAACCCGGCGCTCGGCAAGTCGAAGCCCAAGCCTCAGCCGCCGGTCCTGGGGCACCGGGGCCGCATGGACGAGGGAGACTTTGGGCTGATGTCGCGACGGTTGGTGGGGGCTGGGCAGGGGGAGCCCCAGGTGAACCCCAAGCCTCCGCAGCGCAACCCGCGGAATTCAGGTCAGCCGGCGTTCATGAAACGGCCGGTGGTCTGAGTGGTGGGCCGGCTTCGCGTCGCCTGCGCACGGCTGATATTCCTCCGCCTTTTTCCACGGAACATCCTCTGGCTTCACACGGCAGGATTGTGTTTTCCCAACGGCAGGTAACGGCGTTGGGGGTTAACCGATGGCGGTTGATGGTCGATCGGCAACCGGCAGCAGTTACTGGTCGGTGGGCGGCTTGTTCAGGTCCAGGCATACGGGGGTCCCGGAGATGGTTTGTTTGGCACTCAGGACAGTCCGCGAACTGTTTTGTTGAACGATGGCTCTATGTCGGGGCAAGACACGTGAATCAAGCTTTGACCCTTTCTTGAGCGGCCTTGCCCAGTTCCCCCTGGCAAACAGAACGCCCGCGCACGGTCAGTGTGTCAAGGTGTACAATGCGGGGAGTTCTTAACAGGCCGTCAGTATGACCGACACAGTTGCGCACCACCGGATTGCTGGGCAGCACGTTCCATACTGTCTCGGGGGTTTCTATGGCAATCCTCTACCTTGGCTTCTACCTTACGGCATTCCATGCAGGCAGATTCCCGGCAAACATGACCCTCTTCTGCTGCTTGCGTCTACACTTGTGGTCCAGCTTCGGAACATGCTTCTCGCTTCCATGCCCTTGACAGCACCGTCCTCCTCCGGCTGGGGAGTGATCCAGCCGGATCACTTTTTAGGTCTGTGGCTGACAACCCTGACCCCTAAAAACTGGGGCTGGTGCTAACTTCAACGCTGACCCTAACCCTATCCAGCCCATGAACGTAACCCCAACAATCTCTTTGAGGGTGGCACCACGCAGTCAAGTGCAGGGAAAACGGTGTTGATGAGACGAGAAAGAGCCTTGGGTGGGATGTCGGGGCATCAGCACTTCAATGGCGCGATGGGAGGTCATGGGAGTGGGACCCAGGGGGATCTCTTACCCTGCGGCACCTGCAGCGCACAGTTTGGATAGTGATCCAGGAACACGGGAAGGTAGTTGTGCGTACACAAAAGGGGTCTTTACAGAAACTACCCCCCTTACGTGCCATCAATTCTTGGGCCTTTGTGGTGAGTCGTATTCCATGGAAGATGGATGACGTAGGAATGTAGTGAGTGATGGTGTCAGCAGATCAACGTCTCGTCTGCTTGTTTGCTTGACAGTGTACACTAAAGCGAATAACCCTTTCCCTGCAGCGCTCCACTCAACCCCATCTTCTGACCCACAGAGTCCGGATACGAAGGGCAGAACGCACCCCTAATCTCATGCCCCATTTGCATAAGATGAGCGCCGTGGTCAAAGATCCCTTCTTGACTGTGTGCCGTAATAGGGGCGCAGTCTGGCATCCTTGAGTGCGCGCCGCGATCTTTTGTATTTACAGCCAAACCGTCAAGTCGTTGGTTGGCCCCAAACTGCCATCAGGAAGCCGTTGGTTGACGCACAACCGCCGTCAGCTGGCTCACCACCGTCGGTGGTCGGCCACCATCGAGATGACTCTACTCTCTCCCTGTCCTTCAAATGTTGACTGGTACGGCGGCCCCATTTTTGTTTAATGCAAAATTTCTTGCTTGCGAGGGCGCCCCTGCTCGCTCCCTTGTCATCCTCCATGCCATGTCGTCCCCCACGGGGCGGGGGTGCCAAGGGAACGTCACCATAGTGACCCCCAAAAACCCACCATGGGAAGGTCCAACCGATACCGCAGGGGAATCCATGTACCGTACGCTCCGAGCACATGACTTCGAGATCCTCTCACATACGGTCGAACCATCGAACTTAGTGGAGGGAAAAAAACACCAACGACAGGCTATATTTGCTTGGTAGGATACCTCGTAGGACTCCCAACTTTTGTGGTTCACCCCCCCCCCCCCCGCCACCATCTCAATGCACGCCTCCATAAAACACAACCAAGTGCGTGAAAAACTGCGAAGCCGGTGGTCCCCAGGGACGCGTCATGGGGTGATAGCTTCGTTAAGGGGGTGAGGAGGGAAGTGTGTAAGGGGACGGGTGTGTTGTAGATTTGATGTTGCTTATTTTTGTACCATTGGGGTCTGCCCTGTACTGCCGTAGATTCCAGATTCCGACCCCCATGTAACATACTTCATGTGTACCCCCCCTCCCCTTGTCAAGCTGGGGGCGGGGGGCCGTCACTTGCTGGTTCAAAAAAAAGAAGGCGTCAGTTCCATGTGGTGGTATTTCTACACCCTCTTGTACTATGTTAATATGTTTATATTTCTCACGAACTGTGAGATGTTGTTCTCAGAGCTCCTGTACACATCCTTTTTCCTAACCTTTTTTTTCCCCACTCCTCAGACCTCTGAAAATGTTCCCTTAAGGCACTGCTGTGCACCATGGGGAACATATGCAGGAGTGCAAGATTCTTTGCGATCGCAAGAGGAAGTTCTACACTGTCCCCATTGAGAAGTAGGTGCAGCCAAAAATTGATGGATGAGTGCAGTACCTTGTTTGCTTTATGTGCCTCACATGAGCATCTGTGCCTGTCAGTGTGTATCCAAAAGCCTGCAGAAATAGCAAGCAACCACTTGCTGTGAACTGTGCGCCATATATGCCCATGAGACCTTTGTTTGTGGTGGTGTCTAGCCCTCACGGGAACTGTCATTGGGCAAGGGCAACAATTCCCCCAGGTTGGGTGGTGGTGGGGGGGGGGGGGGTCTGGACAAGGGGTAACACCCATCCATGTCCAACAAACCCAACAAATCCAACAAACCCCATTCTGCTTTGTGACTTGAATTTGACTCGCACGTAATTTGATTGCGTATTCAATGATCTTTTACTTGTCTGCTGACTGTGTTTGCTGTTCATTGCACGCCTATGTGTGCATCTTTGTTTTGTGCATGAGATATAAGGTAGGTCCCTTGAGGGCGTATTGGCGCACTGTGCCTGCGTTGTGTGCGCGTTGCGCACAAAGTTTGTACGGTACCATACCCAAACTGCATAGTAGTGCCTAGTATCAATAACAATGAGCCCAGGGAGTACCGGGTGCGGTCACCATCACCGCCACCCTCTCCCAAGCAGCCCGGCCGTAGTCTCCTCGCATTGCTAGAGGCTAGGCGGCACGATCCCCCGCCATCGCGGCGGTCAAATACACCGTCTGCGTCGGTGTCACAACCACACGCGGCAAGCCGGCCGGCACGGTCCCCTCTGCTACGACCACTAGTAGTCCATCTCTACGGGTGCAGTGGACGTCACATTTGTGGTCGGCACCGGGGTTGGGACATTCACGCTCACGGGGCAGATCGCCTTCATGCTCAACGTCAAAGCCGAGGCCCAAAAAAGGGCGCGCTCCGAAGACTACGGCACACTCCCGTCAGAACGAGAAGGAGCGCAACACTACCGTTTGACCGATTTGACTGTCTATGGCACATTCGAGACATTTGGATGGGTTCCGCCCATGACTTTGGGTTGGCGTCTAACATCAGGTTGTGCAACATTGTGGGGGTGTAGTATGGTCCACAGAGGCAAGAATGTTGTCAATGGTAGCAAAAAATCCCCATTTTATCCTTGTAATGTGCGTGCTGCACGCGTGCTGTGCGCGCCGTGCACAAACGCCCTCATAGACCTACCACCTAGTTTACAGGCAGTGCATGTGTTTCTGGCCTGTAAAAGGTATGCCCATTGTGCATAGTGCACTACATCCCCTTCCAGTATCAATGATGACCCTTTCATGGCTTCTTGTAGGCATCACTGTCACTTAGACCGGATCAAATGGTGGCGGGGTGCCTGCCACCATCATCTCCCCGTCGGAATGCGAGCAAAATGTGAACCATCAACCATCCAGAAGCCACCGAGCATTAATTGCAACCATTCAAAAGCGAGCACGAAATAGCAACAATCATGTGGAAGCCACTAGGAATTGACTGTAACTATCCAAAAGTGAGCACGAAAGAGCTGCAATCATCGAGAACCCTCGATGAAATAACAATGACCATGCAAAAGCGAAATTCGCCCTATGAATTTCATTGATCCCCCGTATGAATTTCATTGGTCCCCCGTATGAATTTCATTGATCCCCCTCATGAATTTCATTGGTCCCCCGTATGAATTTCATTGATCCCCGCTATGAATTTCATTGATCCCCCCTATTGGTCGGTTTTACAATTTTACAAGACGTGTGGTGGTGCAAAGAGGTGTTTGGAAGCCTAAGTGGGAATCCACTGGGTGGCTGTTGAAAGCAAGAAACCTGCCAGTTCAAATATACTTAGGCACTAGGTTTTGCACTGCAACATTTGGGCAGAGAATTTAAAATAAGAGATTGAGCAATTATGCCCTGCAAACAATGGCTGTCTAAATTGTCACCCCCCCGCCCCCGAACAAGGAGCATGGCATGATGGGTTCACTGACCATAATATCCCATTTATCCCACTTGCTCTATTTACTCCCAAGAAGCACCATATGAGGTGACTCCAAAGCAGCCCTCTACCAAAACTCGACCAAAGCAACTGGAATCAACAGCAGGTATCCAAAAATCTGCAAGAATTACCTGCAACGATCCAAACACCTTCAAGAATTAACAACAACCAACCAGGAATGAAGCATCTATTCTTGGGTTTCTCCTCAGACCTGTTTGCGGGTGGCAGACTTTCAGGGTCAGAACAAGACATTTTTCTGCAAAATACTGTGCAACAACACCGCCAAGCCCGGATGAAGGAGAAAGTGGGACTTCTTAGCATGTCCATATGAGGTGGCACTTGTTAGCGTGTGCATACCACTCCTAGGAGCCTCCAGTCGACACCCAGTCTTCCAGGTATAACAGTTGCATGTGGGGCATCCAACTAAACGCCACTATGGTGTCCCCTCATGATATGTAGAGACTGCATTGACAAATGTTACTACACACTGGACTTGGGCTGTGCCACACACAAAGGTGTCACTATGGAGGCAAAGGATCTCTTGTACCACTTTTACAATCTTTTTGGTGTGGCCACAAAATTAGCCGTTCCTGTGGGTCTCGTTTGTTCACTAGGGTAATTGGGAATAATCGAGGTTTGTTGCTCGCAAAAGTGACAGCCAAGGCTTGGATCTATGCCGTAGGCTTTGTAGAGGAAAGTAGTAAAGTAGTAGGTAGTACATACTACAGTGCAGAAGCCCAGAGTAGACAAATGGGTGCAGGGCCGGAGCTCACATGTGCAAACTCTCAGCTTGGGGGCATGGTAAGCACCACCAGCACTACAAGCACACTTACCCTCATGGGGTGGGCCCCTTGCCCCCTCCCCCCTGCCTTCCAGTTCGTATGTGCATGGGCAATCAATGGTCCTGTACACTTGTGCAGCACTTGTCTTGTCCCAAGTGCAATTCATGTCACAGGGTCTATAAAATCGTAGTGGCAGTGCGAAGCGGCAGCGGCGCCCACATGTGACTTCACATTTTTTACGTTCGGTGTTCATTTGGGTTTTGGTATTGGTACAAACTCTTGCCCACAGGTGTCATTGGCACTAACTACACCCGAGGCACAAATCTAGGCAGTGCTAAGTGGGGCGGTTCCCCGGCCACCAGCTAACCTGCCCGTACAAAACCTAGCAAGCAAGCAAGCAACAACAAGAACACTTCTCTTCTCTGTTGTGCTAATATCTTGACCCCGACGCTTCGAACTCTACTCTACTCTGGCCATTGTTTGCGTTGACATGTTTCTTCCCCCAAACTCCTCAGTGCGGCCTGGTCTGCTAGCGCAAAGCTGGGAGGTGTCCTACAATTTTGGGCGAAAAAAGGCGTTTTTTCCTCACGCAAAAGACAATGGCCCTATAGACATTTAGACCCCAGAAAATGGCCACCTCCCCCCCCCATTCGGGACACCTGCACGAACATCACACCTGCCCACTTTGGGGATTGAATACAGTAACAATTGCGCAGCCGCATCTCCCAGCTGTTTTGGAGAATCCACTATGGTAGGGGTTATGTCGCCACATCTCCTGCCTGCTTTGTGGACCCAATGCCGTTGCAATGTAGCGGCATCACCACCCCACTTCGGGGACCTGGATGCGGCAGGGTAAACGCAGCCACATCTCTCCTCTGAAATGGGTACCCTCATACGCACATCTCCTGCTCACTTGTGGGACCCTGATATGGCATTGCATCTCCTCCTTGCTTTGGGGACCAGGGCCCGATGCAGCTGGGGTGTCATCACCACAGCACCTCCCCAGCTCAGCTTTGGGGACCCCAATATATGTGGCCACATCTCCTCCCCGCTCAACGCCTTCTCAGTGTCCATTTTTTTTCACGTATCCTTTTTTTTCGGATCTGTCTGTTTGGACATACCAGGACTCATACACGCTTAGGTGCAAACCTAAGCGTGTATGCCATAAGTCAGCAAGACGCATCCCTTAGACGGAGATGGCGTCTCCTTCAGCCTGTTCTACATCTTGGCGAAGGAGAACAAGCAGTTGGACAGTGCCAAGATCTCCATCCCCTCGACGGTGTTGTTTGAGCAGGGCTTTGCAAAGGCATGGTTCCTGAGTGAAGGCGGGGCGGGCGTCAAGAAGAAGACGGGGAAGGACGTAGACGTCAAACAGATCTACACGGTGTTCAAAAGAGGCACCGCTGATGATGAGGTGGTGGCTTCGTTTCTATCGTACCACCAGAACACCGAGGACAGCGAGGAGCCGTCGTGCCTGATCCAGTACTTCGATCGGGCGGGGCTCAAGGAGTTCCTGTTCAATACCATTCAAAAGCCCAAAGGAATCCTTCAAAAGTTCACCCTCCCGAAGGGCAACAACAATACCGTCATCCAGGTCGTTTGGTCGCCCCAAGTTGTCCTCACCGAATGCCGCCGCAACCGTAACAACCTCTTCGACCGCCAGGCCACCCCGTTCGACCGTGCCGCCACCTTTGAGGGCGGATCCCACATGACCACCCAAGTGGTGCTTGCCCCTTTGGTCATCCAGAAGGTCAAAGATGCCTGCAACATTATCGTCGACCACTTCCAAAGCACCGAACATATGGCCATTGCCCGGATGGTGCTCTACTTCAAGGTGGACTCATCGAACCAAACTCGGCTGCTGTGGTCCACCAGCATCCGCGTCTGTGAAAGGGAAAACAGACTGGGGCACTACCCATTGAATCTGTCCGTCCGATTGACGGGGCAGCCCGAAAGCGAAGATTATCAGCTGGACGACGTCATGGGGGAGACCGAGACCCGGTTCCGCAAGGTGGAGCACACCATGAACACCACCCCCAGCACCACCCCGACGAAGGCGAGGGGGCCGCCCCATCACATGAAGGCGACGCAGGCCTTCACAAGCCACCACACCTCCGTGCTGAAGGAGGCGGACTTGGCCAAGGTGTCCCACATGTCGTCCACGCCCTCCAAATACTTCGGGCAGTTCCTCACACCGACCAAAGCCATGCTCAACACGCAGGTGAAGGACGCGTCCTGGGCCACGACCGGCCACACCGGCAACCCCACGGCCTCGATGGCCCTCAACAACACCAAGCTCGTGCACCGCTCCATCAGCCCCTCCGTGGCCTCGCGCTTCAAGGCCCGGCAGCGGCCCCGGACGCAGATGGAGCACCGCCCCGCCCCCCTCAACACCCCCACCCCCACCAGACGGGCCAAGGCCCCGCTGCTCGCGCGCTCCCGCACCCCGACCTCGGCCCCCGGCAGAGGGTCCCCCGCGTCCTCCCCGGCGGCCCCCTCCAAGGGCTCACCCCTGTCCCTGTCCATGTCCCCCGTGGACCGCCGGGACAGCGGCACCAGCTCCAACCGCTCCCGCGCAATGGCACGGCAGCAGCAGTCCGCCATGAGTATGGGCAGCGCGGACCACAGCCACGCCGGCCATCCGGAGCTGGGGGCCCCCAAGCGGGGGCGCGCGCGCGACGACCGCCCCACCTCCGCCAGCCTGGACCACGCCCTGCAGGGCTACCACCACGTCCTGCCCGCGGCGTTCCAGCAGTACAACCGCCAGCTGCAGGCCGACCACAGCCACGCGGCCGCGCAGGAGCACCAGTGGAAGTGCTTCCTGTTCGCGCAGCAGGAGGCCCTCCGCGAGCGCCCGGACCCCGCGCCGCCGCCGCCCGAGGGCGACCGCTCGCAGTCGGCGCTGTCCGTCAAGAGCCTCTCCTCGGCGCCGGACGACGACCGGCCCGAGGACGGCGCCCCGCAGCCCCTCAGCCACTGCTTCTCGTGGTCCGTCGCCAACCACACGACGCAGAGCTGGCGCGCGTCGCCCGCGCTGCAGGCCCCCGCCGACAGCGCCGCCCCGTCCCGCCAGGCCTCCCTCGCCCTGGCCCTGCAGCCCCCGGCCGACGGCCCCGCGGTGCCGAGCCCGGCCGCGTCGACCCCGTCGCAGGCCGCCGACCCGGGCGCCAAAAGCGCCGACGCCGGCCGGTCGCAGCTGACGCACCCCCTCTCCAGCCTCGGCCTCTCGGGGGAGCAGGGCGCGCTGGGGCAGCTCGTGACCCTCAAGGACGACGCCGACGCGGTCCCGCTGGCGAAGGTCGGGCCGCAGGCCGCCCTGGCCCCGCCCTCCGGCCGGGGCTGGGGCATCGCGCCGCTCCCCGTCGACATCGCGGGCGCCAAGCGGCAAAAGCAGTGGGACGAGCTCCAGAACTGGTACGACGCGCAGCAGAAGCCCGCGACCCCCGCCGACGGGCCGGCGCCGGCCCCGCCCTGGGGGATGGGGGACCCGGAGGCCCTGCCGCCGCCCGGGCACCGCAACGTGTGGGGCTGCGGGCTGGCGCCGAGCCCCCTGGCGTCGCCGGCGGAGGACCCGCAGGAGCTCGGGGGCTTCAACGCCCTGATCCGGGGGATGAAGCCCGCCGTCACGCCCCCGCTCGCGCACGCGACTGCCTTCGGGCCGCAGCACTACGCCGTGCACCAGGCCGCGCACCCCCGCGCGACCACGCCCCCGCTCGAGCACCCCATGTTCGCGGACCGGGCCACGCCCTCCAAGACCACCGGCGGGTTGCCGTCGTTCCTGGAGCCCTTCGAGAGCCTCGCCAACACCGCCCACATCAAACCCGCGGTGCGGCTGCTGCAGCCCCTGGCGGCCCAGGGCGTGGCCCCCGCGGCGACCGGCGCGGCCGGCGCCCAGGCCAAGAAGACCGCGAAGGCGCCCCCGAAGGCGGCGGTGGTGGATGAGGCGGACCCGGAGGTCGCGAAGGCGGACAAGCCCGAGGCGGGTCCGGCGGAGGCAGCCGCGGACGCCAGGCGGGACAGCACTAAGCCCGTCGCCGCGACCCCGCACGCCGCGCCGCAAGCGCCGCAGAAGGAGGGCCTGAAGAAGAAGAAGGTCAAGCAGGTGTTCACGGACGACAATCTGGGGCCCGGGGACGAGGACGTCGTGACGCAGGGCGCCGAGGAGCTGGCGCACCACGTCCGCGAGTACTTCACGGACCTGCTGTACGACATGTACTCCTTTTTCCTGCGGACGCTGGGCAAAGACTACTACTTCGAGGTGCCGAACGCGCTCGCGCCGGCGATCTCCACGGCGCTGGTGGAGGTGCTGCTGCATCGCCTGCACATTCGCCTGATCACCCCCGCCCAGTACTTTGCGGACTTTGTGGAGTACGAAGTGGAGGTGGAGCTGGCCAGGGCCAAGGCGGAGGAGGCCGACTCCAAGAAGCCCGGCAAGGGCAAGGCGGCCGACGCCAAGCAGGAGGAGGCCGACGCGCAGAAGAGGGCCGGGATCATGCGGGAGCTGGTGCAGAGCCTGCGCAGGAAGCACGTGGCGGACCACGGGAACGGGGCGCTGCAGCGCTGGCCCGCCAACCCGCAGCTGGAGGACGAGGGCAAGCGCATTGCGCTGGTGGTGCCCTGCCTCCCGAACATGCCCTACATCATCCGGGGCGAGTTCGAGGAGATCACGGCTGCGGTGGAGCCGCTGGTGAAGGCGCCAGACGGGGAGGTGTTCCTGAACAGCCGACGCTTCCTGCTCATGCAGCGCCTGCATGAGCTGGAGCGGCAGCGGCAGAAGGAGGAGAAGAAGAAGGACGACGAGGAGCATGAGATCCCGCCATTCCAGCCGGACGACTACAATGCCTTCCTCATCAAGCACCAGGACCCCTCCGTTGAGGGAGTGGTGGAGTCGGGCGGCATGGGGGGGAGTAGCCAACCGGGGGGCAGTTCCATGTCGCTTAAGATGCTGGTGGCCCCAGGCCCCAAGCCCAGCCCAGCTCCCATTGCCAGCACGCCCTCTGCGAGCGCCTCCGCAGCACAGAGCCCCACAAAGCTTGCAGCCGCGTCACCGAAGAAGCAGCTCCCTCCCCACAGCACCGCCGCGGCCAGTCCCACAAAGCTGCCCAGCAGTGCCGCTAAGCCGCCGGTGCACTTCGCGGGGGTGCCGCGTGCGCACACCGCAGCTTCCGAGGTAATCGTGGACGACGACACGGAGGAGGCGGGGCAGGGCAGAGAGCACGCGACTCATCCCGACGCCCAGCCCCTGCCGCCCCCAGGGGACGAGGACCTGTGGCACGAGGCCCAGAAGCAGATCTGCCCCGGCTGCCGCCAGTGTCGCATGTGCTGCGTGTGCAAGGGCACCGTTCGGGGCCGGCTGCTGCAGCGGGTGCGTAAGTGTCAGGAAGTGGTCGAGAAAGCGGCGGATGATGTGGCCGCAGCGGATGATGTGGCCGCGGCGGCCGTCACTATCTCATCATAGCATCGGCGGACAGCATCCTGCTGTCTTCCCGGACCTTCATCTTGGATTCCGGATGCCTTGGACTTTCTGGTGGTATTCGTCACGGCGTCCAGGCGTGGTCAGCGGCGCCGTCCGCAGCCCTGCGTTGAACCCACGCAGTTGGAACCAGCTATGCCCGGGCATGACAGGAGGCCGCCGCGCAGCCAGTAGCCCATGCAGGGGGATGCTGCTTACGCAGTGCGCATGCAGTGTGCAGGCAATGCTAACACAGTGCAAAGTGTCGGATGTCGGCAACTACCCGAACCCTACTTTTGGGCCTCTTCTACAAAGAGATAGTGGTACACCCGCTGGTGCGTGTGTCGTTTGACCCGTGCTGCAAGGATGACCCAACCAACAGGCCGATGTGGGCGGCATTGCAACCCCAAAAGTTTGTTCTGGACGGGGTGGGGCGGGGTGGGCGGGAGGGGGCGGGACGGGGCGGGAGCGGCGGCGGGGCACGGCGGGCCTGGCCGGGTGGGGCGGGCCAGGCGGCCTCAAGTTGTTGTAGAGTTGGTGTGGCGGTGGTGGTGGTGGTGGGCAGGGCGGAGTGGGGGCGGGGGCGTGGTTGGGGGTGGGGGATGATGCTCATCTGGTGGATTATGCCCGATGCCCACGCAGTGCCCACGCAGTGCCCACACAGTGCAACAACACTCCCTTGCTATGAATCAGCCTGGCACCCGTTCAGAGTGCACTGTCCTTTTGTCCTCCAGATGCCCCGAGGGGTACATGCACCGGCCGTTCATGCCCTGGCACCGCTGCTGCCAAGCAGCTTCGCTATGATTTGCTCCGTACACGTGCCGATTGTACAGGGCCACACACTCCCAAATGGTGCTCCAGCGCCGATGGATGTAGTGGCCCTGACAAGCAGCCGTGACGGTTTCCCGCCTCTTTAAACCCTCGCGTCAGTCTCCGACAATGCGGTGACGGTGCTGGAGGCTGCCATTCCCCCCCACCCCTTATCCCCACCCCCAGCCCCATCGCAAGGGCTGTGCAGCCCAGCCATTGTGGAATTCGTTGCAGATCCGAATCTGAACGTCGCCTGGCCCCCCGCCGCCTCTGCTCCCCGCTGACCCCCTGACCTCGTGCCCTTTGCCCTCTGTGCACGGGCCCTGCTCTGTGCCCAGCTGCAGTGCTCTGTTCACCATGGGCCCCCGCACAGAGCCCGGTGCTCTGTGTGCGGGACCGCGGAACCCATTGTCATGCGCCGCATGCCGCCCAGAGCCCTGCTCACCAGACTCCACCACCGGGTACTTCACGGGGGTTTGCTGAGACCCCCAGCCCCCTCCAGACTGCGGGTGATGGGGCCCGGGATTACACCCCCGCGGATGGCGTCAGGTCCAGCCCAAATCTATTTATCCGTGGCCGTCTGGTGTGCAGTGGGGCCAACTGGGTAGGACTGGGTAGGGGTGGGTAGGACTCGGTAGGATCACGTAGGATGGGTAGGACTGGGTAGGACTGAGCCCGCCCAAATTGTGTCCCAAGTGCCTGGGCACTGGCATAAGCATTCGGGGCCCAACGCGACTTTTGGAGGCCCTGACGAGGCCTGATCTCCATTTTTTCTAGAGCCATTGGCTCTTGCCAGCCGCCGCGCGCCGCCTGCGTTTTAGGGCACGGATCACGTTTCGGGCACGTGCCGAGGTTTCAATGAGCGCGTGGCCATGCGTCCATTCGCGTCAGAAACCAAGCTACGCTCCCGTTCCCCGTTCCCACGACCTCTTGCGGAATCCAAACCGCCCACAATGTGCGGCTGTGGTTGTCGACCACATCCCCAAAAGTGTCTTTTGTGGATGTGGTTTCCCTCTTTCTGACTTTGTTCGGTGTGTTTTCCCACTCAATCCCCAACCACGGGCCTGGCCCACACACACATTCCCCATCCACGGGCCTTGCCCACACGCAATCCCCACCAACAGCCCTTGCCGGCCCTTTAGCTCAAATACCCAACCCTCGCCTGACCCAAGCCCAAACCCAAGCTCCTCTGTATTCAGCAGCACCGCCTGGACCCTGGACCCGCCCCATCACGGGCACTCACGGGCACGACGTGTTGTATAATGCATGTTTATGCCGTTGCTCTCTACTGTGCGGCTTCAGTCGGTGTCGTAGCCTCAAATTACCCGTCGCCGTGACTTATTGATTGGGCTCATCGTCGATGCCCGCGCCGTTGTATAGCCCACGTATCGCAGCCCCGGCCCCGCATCCAAGGCAAGGCCGCCCATGCCGGACTACTGAGCCACGATGCACCTCTGCCGTCCGGTTTTCCGCTTTCAGGGGCTCCAATTTCGTTTTTGGTATCAGGGAAAGCCCTGTACGTTTTGCACCCTCGCCCCGCATGTGGACGGGTGCTCAATCAAGAGCTGGACGCGACATGCAGCATTGTGCAGCAGGTCAATGTGTGTCCTGGGGGCAGAGTCGTCTGGGGCCACAGTGTTCAGATGGCAAAATTTTCTTCAACGATGCAGTGGTGCAGCACACCGTGCCAGCACACTCGGAGGGCGCCCCACAGGTTGGTGCCTCGTGCGTGGAGGCCTTCTGGAGGCTCCGTCTCCATGCACACTGCCGGCTCGATTCCTTGCTGCTCTGAAAAACTAACAATGTGGAACTTGTCACTTACCTGTCACCGGGGCTGTCGGCTGTTGCTGCATCCGAAAACGTGAATCCTCTATGCGTTGTAGTGCGGTTTATGGCTTACCTCCCGTGTGCGGCGTGCCCAAAGTGCTCACCACATCCATGACGTACAGTCTACATTGGTATAACCTGCCCCCCTCCCTGGCCTGGTCTGACTGCAGCGGTTGTGGGAATAAGCGGTGGGCAACGGCTGCCCACTTTCTCGGACAAAATGCCTGGACGATATGTCGGGTGTGTGTCAGAACAATATGGCCAACAAGGCCCCACTGGACCTCTGAACGTCATGGCAGGCTTGTCGCCTGGGTCAGCATCATTTCTGCTCTCCCGCCCGCCGCTGCCTGCTGCAGACCTGCCCTTCAGACCGAGAGTGCTGGGGAACAGGCCACCGCTAATCCACTTGACTCTAGCTCCACATCCCCTTTTCTCAGTGCCTACATGCTATCCCGACCTTTAGTGCTTCCTGTTGTATGTTTGTAGCATTGTCACAAATGACACAGATGTGCGGGCGTGCAGCGGATGGTCACCAACCAGAAAACTGTCACGTCCCGGTGCCTTGCCTTTGGGTTGAATTCCCCTTGTGTTTCGCCTTGTGCCCTTGGCTCTGATGAGGTGTTTTGGCCTGTGTTATCAATGTCAATGAGGCTGCATGGTGTGTGGAGAAGCGGGTCGGCAGGTGTGCAATTTTGCGGAAAGTGCGCCAGAAGTAGCCACAGCCTTAGCTGACGGGTGTCCATACTGTGCAGTGGTAAGAGGTGCATCATTGGCCCTTGGCTTAGCAAATCCCCATGCCCCAACAACCTAATCTCTTTCTCACGAAAACAAAGACCAACAACAGTCATCAACACCTTGGGCGTCATGCTCCATTACACCGTGGCCCTCCACAAATTTATGGTACACCAACGGGTGCCCAAACATGGAGCAGGAATCGTCAATTGGAGCTTTCTGGGCTGCCTTCTGTATCCTCGGGGAACAGCAAATCTGACATGCAGAAACGGTAGCAGCCACCATAGTCACCAAGCCAGGCCAAGAATGGGAAAGGCTATTTTTTTCAACAACTAACCACAACCACAGCCGCAACTGCAACCACAACTATGACCACAACCACAACCACGACCAAGACAATACTGTGCTCCACTCCAAAACAAAAAGAGCAGGTTTACATGGTCAAGACTGCCCGGACACAGGGTGTAGCAATCTATATACCAAAAGGCGCGAGGTGAACTCGGTCAATATACCTTGGATAAGGTGGTATCTCACTGCAATTTCATGGATGTCAAGGGCAATATCCAAGCGGATACAATAGCCATTCTGCGCGGCATGCTGCCCCGTGGCAACCCCAAGATGGTAGGGGGTTATTTGGCCATGGGTTTCCATTTTTCTGGAACTCCATGCAATTGCAGGTAGTAAACATGGCATATTAAGCCCAAGTTCGCCTAATGCTCGCATGTGATAACTTGGACGTTCGATTCCACCCCAAAGATCTCCTGAGCCTCCGCATTGGCATAATCAAGCCTATACTAAAGGAGGCACTGTACCCTTTTGACCCTCACCAGTGTTTTCCTCATAGGTACCACAAAATTGCCATACCTCTCACCAAGTAGTGCTCACAATAGCTTTGCTCGGGGGCAATTATGGCTGAACATATGCCCGGCGTACGACCGCCGCGGAGAGACTTCCCCTCTGGGCTACAATACCTTCGAAGTCCAAAGCCCAAGGAGGGTTCATCCACAAGACCTCGGGGTCCCTCAAGTGCTGTGACTGGTCATTGCTCTCTCTGATTAAGGTTTCAAGTGAAATTGAATAGTCACACGTTAAATATGGGTAGTGTCACAGGTAGCAAACACAAGCTAAGAGGTAGGGGTTCAAATGGCTACATAGGTTGTGCTATCTCACATCCCAGAAGGTGGGGGAGCACCCAGATGGCTTCGGCACTGCTGCTACCTACAATCCCCCAACCAAAACAGCTCAGCATGGGGGGTGGGGGTATCAAAATAGCTCATTTAGTGTGGCCGTCAAAGGCAAAGGAATCAAAATAGCTAGACATCCATTGCCGTTTATGGGGGGAGCCCTTGTGCTATCCTCGAACTGCACGCGCATTGTGCGCTACTTTTAAACTACATCCCCCCCACCTCCGAAGCGGGCTACCATCACCCTCATCACCGAGAAAGTTGGGAGGGACTTCTGGAGATGGCGCGGCTGAATCAAGACCAGGGATACCAAAGGAGATGGAGTCCATGGGGCATCGATGATTGACAACCCGCAAACCATCTTGATGATACTCCAACCCCACATATCCTTCATCAGAATGGCCAACCACCTTCATGGGAATTGAAAGCTCAGTCAACTTGGTGTAGAACACCTTGTCCCCAATGGTCAACCCCAAAACAAGTGGCAATATGTGCATGGCTATAATGGCAGCATGGACCTGTTCATCACCACCTAACAATTGAACCAAGATAGTCCAACATTGCAAGAGGGACCAAGTCTTCTTCCAGGTAGGCTCTGCCTTTCTCTTCGCAACCGGAAATCAACCTAGAAAGGAAAAGATGCAGGGGAATGAGCAAAAAATATGAAAAAAAAATAAAAATGGGTGAAAATGGGTGAAATTGGGTGAAAACCCAATAAACCATATACTTGATGCGGAAGAAGCATCAAAAACCTATTGTCAGACAACAATGATGCCCCTAGTATCACAAAGTATGGGTTTCTAGTACTGCCAAACGGCCAAATAGTTGCGTTGCGCATTAGTTGCACTGTGCAAAAAAAAAAGCCGCCAACTCGGTCCCCAAAATGGGGGGGGCAAATGGCTAGAGCCAACAACTAACCATTTTTGGCGGTCTTGGAGGGGACATTCGCGGCCGGGCAAAGTTTCCCCTTGTTTCCCCTCAAGCCCCCCCCCCCCCCTTTCCCAAGGCTCGCACACTGACAGTAGTGGCTCGGGAAGTTGTTCAGAGAATTGTTCAGAGAAACATGAAGGGTGGAGGGGAGAGTTGCAATTTGGCAGCCTATCATTGGACACCAGCCCGTTTAGCATGGATGTCAGTGACACTCAACGGCGGCGAACCAAACGCCGCAAAGGAAACTCGGTAAGGCGGGGTGGTGGCTCTGCCCATGGGACTGTGTGATGCCACATCCCATAGCCAGAAAGAAAACCCTGCTTCAGAGATTGTGTTATGCCACATCTCACTGCCAGCAAATGACTCTTCTTTTGAGACGTTGTGAGTGACATTGACCGAGTAAATGGTTGGACGCGGCCACATCTAGCGCCAGCAACTCGCAGTGGAATGTCGCGCACAGGGGGGCGGTGGCCACGGCTGAGAAGGACGACACAGCAAACATTGGCAATCCGCGAAGCTGGCATGCACATCAGGAAGTTCGAGTGTGACTGGCAGAGGAATCCGCGTCTCGCCCGGTGAATGGATTCGTAGCATCAGCACGAGGCCCGGTCATGATCAGAGAACAGGAAACTGTTTCAATGCTGTCTCGGCTCTCGTGGGGCGTGATCACCCAACACCATTGCGCAGGACAAGTGAAGTGGATCAAGAAACAACGCACGCAGCGCCACCCCTTTGGGTGGGAAGTCAGGGTGATGGTGTGGCTTGCGGGTGGATCCAAAGACATTGTCATGGGGGTGAGCAAAATAGGGGGGGGGGGGGGCTACCTTTGGGTTTGTGGGAACCTGGGGGTACTAAGCCAAATCAAAGGCATGGTCTATGGGGCACAGGGGGTGGGAACAGAAGCGTGCTTCTACTTTACTTTTGGCCTCTTGCGTTTTGAGCCCAGAGAGGCAGGTGAGACGCCGGGGAGTTCAACGAGCCCTATGCCCCCCACAACAAGACGTGAGGCAACCTCGAGTGGTACGGATGAACAGGAGCTTGAACCCCTACTGCATTTCACCTGAACCACCACCCCTGTTGGACCAAAATTGCCACCGTGATCTTATGCACATCGTCACATCCTTAGTCTTCCACAACTTGAGGGAGTAGGATCCAGTTCATGAGTCAGGTAAATGTTTTGTTGTAGGAGATTGAATCTAGGCCACACCAGCCTATCAAATGAGCCTTCGTTTAAACCGTGCTTGTTATTGGGCCCCAGTTATGCTGCTCTTGGGGCCTCGTTGGGCTGCAGCTGTCACCGCAGTCTATAGTACACTGGTACATGTCGTACATTGGTACATGCCCAGTCTACCACGGAGTGTTGTCGGTGGTTCGAATCCTGAGGGGGCTGGGGAAGCACCAAACGCCCCGAAACCCCCTTGCTTCTGTGGACGAGAGATGCTAAGTTGACAAGGCAGGGTGGCTTTGCTGAAGAGGATGTGTGATACCACACCTCACATAGGACCTTTTCCCAAAAGGGGTAGTGAAATGGGTATGGCTACAAGGAAACAAGAACCAACATCCTCCAACAAAAAGCTCAGCCCCCACCGGCTAACCATGTAGCATTGTTTGTGTGCAATATAGTGAAGAGTGAGCCCCCGGATGCAAGGTTTATGGCTAACCGGCGCCCGTGGGAGGGGGAAGAGCTGACCCAGGCGGCCCAAGAAACATTCGATAGCCGCCTTGCACGGTGACCTCAAGGCAACATTCGGGACTGGTCTGGTTTGTGCTGCAGTGCAGCAAGGCAAAACAATGAACTGAGAATGCTGGCTATGACCATATGCCTGTGACACAGGGGTATGTGCAAGCTCAGAATCCGATGCTCATGGCCCTTTTCCCAAGGGGGCGCCCTTAGTGCGCTGCATTTGTTTGGGCTTCTGGTAGGGTTTATGTTGCCATTTTGATTTCTCTACACTATGGGGACCCCTAGAAGGTAGGGGTGATGTAGCCATATTGATGACACCCCACCGTGGAGACCTCAATAAGGCAAGGGTTTTGTCGCCCTGCATGGGACGCTCTAACTTAGCCTTGCGAGCGAAGGGTCCAAGTCCACATATCATTTGCTACATGATCTAGTTGATCGACTGGTCACAGCTAATCTATGCTGTGTGGTGTACAACACCAGGATGCATGGAGTGTGTATCCCGAGCTGGCGCCGCCTCACCGGCTTAACAGTAGCTATCATGCCCTAGGCTAAGGGGGAATCTTTGCACTGCGCGCTACTTTTAGACTATGTTCCCCCCGAAGAGCCCCCAAGCACACCCCTTGGAAACACCCTTAGAATTAAGTGACCCAAACTGCCCCAGCTCAAGAAAGTTGCAAACTACCTTCCCTTCACATAACACACATCATGCACAACTGGAAAAGCCATGAACAGCGCATTGGTCGCCACCCTCAAGAACACACAACTGTCTCTCTGTTCCATTGTCAACTAAGTACACATTGAGAATACGCAACAATTTCAGCGACAACACCATTCAAGTAAGAACGAACACGATGCACACTTGCCCACCAAGCCCCCTCAGAGCACCCTGTTGCTCCAGAGAGGAGATGAGCACACCTCAAAGCATACGCTAGGGGTCACCATGATGCTCCTAGTATCAAAGCGTGGATTCAAAGATGGTCCCGGTTTGCTCAATAGCACCGGAAGGTTGGGGCCCAAAAGAGGGCGGAAATGCTACGTCACCCCTGCATTCTCGGGGGTCCCCAAACAAAGGGGGACAAAATCAGAAGTCAAAACCTCCGCTAGGGGTCACCATGATGCCCCTAGGGGCCCCTAGTATCTTAAAGTATGGGTCTCTAGTACGGCCAGACGCCCAAATAGTTGCACTGCGCGCGCACTGCGCTTGAGGCGCCCCCTAAAAACCCCCCAAGCCTGTCGATGCTGATGGTGTGTGTCTACAGGATCACCTCGTGCGCCATACGACCTATGCGATGATGTACCCTAATCTACTCTAGTTACCGCAGAGAATCCAATGAAGCGTGCAGCGGAGAGAAGAGATCGTTGTCCCTAGCTGTTCTGTAGAGACAAGAATGCCATTCACACTACAGAAGTCCTCACAGAATCGAAAGGCATAGGAGGTGATCGATTGTGGAAGCACCGCTTCAAAGAAGGTCCAAGTGACTCCCAAGATCGCAATATCAAACCAAATGTCACCAATCTACGAAGAGTTGCTCACCAAATCTGGCACCATGACTGGAACCAACGCTGCAATCAACCAACACTGCAATCCGGGCATCAATCAGTCTTTGGGAGAAAGCCATGAACTTGGTGTCGGTGAAGCACAAGTTTTTGTTCAACCGACAAAAAGGACACGACGGAGAGCTTCGGCGAATGCAAGTGGGACACAACGAGGGCCTTTCAGGTGATGCTGGACTACTTGAAACAGCAACAAGACTCCATGACGCACAATTTGGAGGCCACGCTTCGGTATAATGTCTTGGAGATCGCCACGGCGGCTGCGGAAATGGATAAGACAGTGGCAAAGATTGATGTCCTCCTTGAAGAAGGGGGCCCCCTGTTGCACGAAGAAGTCATCTTCATCTTATAGGCGATGGGCTACTGTACAAACAGATGCAGCTCATCACCGTTCTGCACTTGAAATTGGTCCTCACGGACGAGTTCCCAGACCTCACGCAACTGACGATCGCCCTGCATCGAATTGCGTTGACGATCACCCCGCATCGAATTGCGTTGCAGAAGTGCGTGCGGGGACATGCCTCGTGTGCGGCAATGTGTACCACAATGGCTTCCGGTTTCAGCTGCGGTTGAAGCTCAACGAGGCCCACCCTGTGTGCTATCTGTGCTTGCGTGCGTGGCTCGAGGTGTCAGACAACATCCGAGCCACGGAGCACTTCACTCTGACGCTTATAAGCTCTCCCGCTGTTTTGCACAGCAGAAAGCATTTGTTTCAAGCCACACATAATGGATGGAGCTGGAGAAGGTTCGTCTCCTTCAAGAAGCCGTCCGAATGCACCAATGTGCAGTTCATCATTGAGTTTCATGAATTGAGCTACGACTTTGTCATGGGCGACAGAGCACAGTCTAGGAAGAGCGACGCTGCTGATCAGAGAGACAGGGCTGAATGTTGGAGACTGTATACCTCAGGAGACTGTGCCAGTGTATGTTGAAGCTGAGTGGATGACTAATTAATGTTTCTTCCGCTTGTCGTGGCCACAGGTGGTGGCCTGCATCCGCCTGGCGGATGGGGGGTTGCAGACGGGTCTGTATGTCTGGAAAAAACACTGTTGTACTTCTCCTCACGGTTGTGTCTTCCTGCCCAGTGAACTGTATAATCTCAGCATGCACGTCCCTCAGGGCAGGGCCTCGCCAATTTGCATTCCCGGACAGAGCCCCCCCCCCCCCCCCCACCACCAGCCCCTTCGACATCAACCACATCCCTTGACCATGTTTTGTAGTGCTACAAGTCGTTTGGGTTGCTCCAATATGGTACAAAAATGAATGGCAATCAACAAGGCTGTTATCAGTGAGACATGGGCTACCAAGCAATATTGTCTTGGTATTACTGTGGCAGCATTTGCAGCTCTGAGGTTAATTTGCATCCCACTGACTTTTGTTTGCGTGATCTATAAGTGCAACTGTGCATTGCCTGCGGTTTGTTACGAGTGAAGTGGAGGTCAGACATAAAAAATGGACAGTATTGGATGAGCATTATCTGGGAGTGCCATGATTAGCCTGTGTAATCCAAAGCTTCACTCGGGCATGAGCTTGGCCATGGAAAGCGTTCCCTAGGGATGTCTCCCCTAGTCTCCATGTTACCATTCCCTCAAGTGCTGTTCACAAAACTGTTCTGCAGCTTTGTTGAGTGCTATTTTCACTCATTATCTCGGCAACGTTGGAGCACACTCGGCAATCTGGTTAGCTTGGAGATGATTGTACAATACATTTTGATCCTGTGAGTAAAACCAATGACTCGCATGAGATGCCTGTAGGATTTCATTGCAAGACTTGGCAAACACACGAAAACATGTCCAGCAAATTGGTGAGCACAAAAAAAAAATCAGAGCTGTATCCGCAAAGTGACCAAGCACACATTCTTGGAGCAGCATACAAAGGAATCAAACGCATCGCTGCATCTTGACTTGGTGACCAAAAAATTTAGGAGAGGAATTTTTGTCAAATGATAGCTTCGTCATTTTAGTGACACCAACCACAGGCTCTGGGAGTGCAAGTCGCGAGTGATACATTTTTGGTTGGACTACGATCTTCCTCGGATCTGATAATGTTTCCTATGCCTCCCCATGTTTCCCTGTGCCTCCCTAGAATCCTTTCTTTCCCCACGATTCCCCATATTTCCCACCTGGACCCTATCGTAGACATGCGCATTCTACCCATGTGTTTGCTTCCGGCCCTTCTTGCAACCAAACGGCGTGTGCACTGCGACAGGTCCCACAAGGTAGGCTCAACACGTAGTTGCAAGAGGGTGATTCGATCCAACAACATAACACAAGTTGCTTTGCTTCCTTCCATCCTTGCTACTGTGCACCTTTCTAGGGACATCTTTTACCACCCTCTTCATGGGTGGATTGCATGGTCCCTCAATTGCAACACTTGGGCCGTCCTTTCCCTTGGCAGATCGCCAAGAAACGTGGAACCGACAAGCGCACGGCCCCTCGAGCACAATCATTGTTGTTTGCAAAGTACTCAAAGCCATGCCAAGATGATGCACACCTACGAAACAGTGCTGGCATCTGTGGACACGATGGTGAATTGCGCATGGGCACCACGGTGCCGCTTAGAACGCTACCAACGCAGGAGCGCTCGCCGAGACCAAAACGGAGCAATGGCCATGGTAGGCATCAACCCTCGTTGAATTTGAGCCACCGCCCACAAACTCCGTTGGCTCTCAATGCACCGTTTTCCACGAAAGAGCATTTGTACGAGTTGTTCGAATTGGATCACCCAAGTGACGATGCCCCAACGTTTTCGCCATCGCAGGTTCGGGCGCTGTCCCGTGTTGTCAAGGAGCACTCCATCGAGCAATCGTGCAAGATGCGTTTCGACGAATGCAAAGAACTTCTCTGCGATATCGACTTGCAACCGACGAACGCGGATGTCCTATTGGTGCTTGAAGAGTCTTTGAAGAAACGGGACAGCGTAGACATTTCCGACCTGTTGGCATTCAACAACCCGTTGGACATGGAAGCCGCCAAAGGCACCGCATCAAGTCCTGCGAGACACGTCGCGGGCGGCCCTGTGCTTCACGTGGTCCCGCCAACGCAATGGTCACTCCCATCAACAATGATCGCTTGCGTCCTCCCAAAAGGGCTCTTTTGCACGAGACCCCTGCAGATCAAGCAGCTCGACATTGATGTCACGCTTCCAAGCCGAACCGCAAGGGAGCAGCTTGGGGTCTTCACTGCCACAGACGAGAGCTGTGGAGGTAAGCGATCGAAGGCGTTTGTGGGTAGCCTTGATCGGACCCACGTCTTCATTATTTTGGAAAAGGTCCAAAATTGCGTTCGAATTTTGGTACCGGAGCGTAGTGCTGATGCATTGCATCCCGCCACGTTCAAAAGCACTGCAACACTCATGTGCGCCAACAACGGCTTTTTGGTGAAGCGGATGGTTGTGTTTCCAGGGCTCTGCGAAGGAGACAAAGAGGGCATTGTTTCGCAACCTCCAAGTCTATACAACATCGACAAATTCATTCAACGGCCCGAAATGGTGATCCTCAAAGGGTACAAGAAGCTCGCAACCGTCACCCGACATGCGAAAAACGATTCGCACGCATTCCGCCTGCTTGTACTGGGCTTCGATAAAGTCCAATTGTTGGGCGTTGCAATGGCGTGTCTTTGGCTGTTGGAGGACAGTGAAGCGTTCGTGGAGTCTGCGGACCCTGAGAGAACGGAAGTGTTGCCCACATTGCCCACAATTGCAGTGCAAAGGAACATCACCCGTACACTTGGCGTCGAAGACACCAATGATAGTGGTTTTGATAGCGATAGCAGTAGTGACGTTGAGGTGCAGCACGTGAGTGAAGGCTAGACGTCAAATGTCAAATTGCAAATTGCAATCCCACGGGGATGTTCAGGTCAATGGGGCTGGGGCTGGGGGGGGGCAGGGCTCCAGCCAAGCCAGCCACCGAGCCAGCTGGCCAGCTAGCCATGCTTAGTTTCGCCCAGTCTGGCGACCCAGCCGGTGGTTTCCAGCAATAGCCCACCCGGCCGGCTGGCAGCACGGGGGCCGGGGCGGGGGCCTGGGGGTTGAAAAGCATCCAGCCACAGTTGGTCGGTATCATGTACTTCCATAAGAGAGCAAAGTTGCCCAACACAATGAAGCAGGATCGATACGGCCGTTGGTATCTGAGTGTGGGAGTTGAGGTGTCTGGCTACATGGCACTCGGCTCCCAGCGCGTTTGGGTATGGTGAGGATGGATGGAAGCTTGGTAGACACCCCCGATTCTGCGTTTAGCTTGGGCAATAGTGGCCTAGCCCCTTTCAACCCTACCCGTGCCCCCTGTGGTCGCCGGTTCACAGTTCACGTTTGGTTGCAGACAAGTCCATTCACTGCGATATTTCTTTTTTTTCTTCCACGAAGGACAGCTTCCGGTTTTAGGTGGTAGAACTGCCGTAAACGTTTGTGGCCCCGGACGTCAGTTTCATGGGGCACGGCTTCAATACTTCTTTTCCAGTACAGCACGCGACAAGAAAAGGGTTGATTGAAGGGACGAGCACAATCGCGCCTGAAGTAGAGTTCTTTATTGGCATGGGTGTTGCTCCCCCCCCCCCCCTCCCCTTTCTGGAGCCCCCCCCCCCCGCCAGAAAAAAAAAGTGGTACCTACTGAAACCAGCAATCCGACCTGGAGTCACCTGACCAGTGCCTGCCAGGGACTTTGTGAGGGGTGGCCAGGGCACAGGTAGATACGCGTTTTGGGCGGAATCGAGGGGCGGGGGGCGACGCTGCCACCTCCCGTAGTTCAGTCACCGCTTTACCTGTCTATCATGAAGGCGGCAGTGGAGGCTCCCAGAGCCCTCACTGATCCGCAGGGACAACCACCAGACTGGTCGCACTCAGGAGTGGGCGAGAGTCAGTGGAGGAAGGGCTCCATCTATACCCATGCCCATGAGCACCCGCCCCAGTTCGAAAAATGATCTCCACCAAAGGATAGATTTTCTTTGGGCCGTTTTTCATATACAAACTATACAAACTACTGTGTCCCACCCCCTGCCAACCCTGCACAACACCTCTTTCAAGCACAGGCCGGAGCAAAGGTCCTGGGTTCAAATCCTGGCTGGCGGATGAAAATTTCCCTTTTCTGAGCACCCCGCACAAGGGTTGCCATGGATGCAATTTCCCCCCATCCGAGCTCCACACACAACAGGTTGGTCAATGGATACAGTTTGCCCCATGCTGAGCACCAGGGATTTCCGGATACAGCTTCCCCCCCTTCTGATCAGGACATCGGGGTCGTCTTGGATGCACTTCCCCCCTCCTGAACGCCGGACATACACCTTTTCCCCTTCTGAGCACCGGACAAAGGGTGAACCCCAATTACTAGGTTCAATACTTGACTGAGTGGTGTTACCACTGCCCATTTCTTGTGTTGTGTTTGGTTTGTTTCACTTGTGCACATGATAAAGCATGTAAACATGAATGCTGGCATACATGTATGTATGAATAAATATTCGTGTATGTATGTTTGTAAATTTCTGAACATTTGTGCGATTAATTGTGGCATTGGAACCGTTTGGAAATACACACAAATATGCGCACTCTTTTTAGTCCTCCCCTCAGGCACTAGGGCTCTCCGGACGCTGAACCCCTTGCCGTTCTGTAAATGGAATTAACCGCAATTTGGAATGCACACAGATGTCTCTACTTGCCACTGCAACACTTCCACTGTCGTTTTGCGATGTTCTGTTTGCGACACTTGCATTTTCACAATTGGTTTTGTGATGCTTTGTTGTGGTACAGACCTCCCGCGACAAGCAAAGTTTGGCTTGGCTGTTGTCACCAGGATACAAGCTTCTGGGAGGGGGGGACTTGCAATGAGCATTGGTATGGGTTGCTTGGCCCTGGCTGCAAAACGAGTAACCTGATGCGGACGGGCAGGATACCATTCTGCGGCAATTCCTGCACAATGATCATGCCCCTATACCTGTCTGCTGTTGGCCCATTTCATGATGTCTCCAGCAGAATGAATGTGTTCGGTGAAAATCTAGCACTCTTTCGAAAAAAATTTTCATCGTACAAGACTGGCTAAACGACCGCCTTTGCTTTGCTTCCATCACCCAAACTGTCCTTGCAACTTGTGCTGCCAGCCCCACTCACCATTCAACACCTCATGCACTTTGAAAGGGAATTACAGAGATGGGCACGAAGAACGACAAACTTTGCCTTTTTATTTGTTACCTGACCAGAGTTGTTGCCAGATTTGTCGCCTCTGCGACCCTGCACCCACTCCCTGCCCACCTCCGACGAAACCTAAATGTCTGTATAGTAGCATGCAAGGGGTCATCCCTCGTATGGCATGGTTGTTGCTGTTGCTGCTGCTGCTGCTGCTGCTGCTGCTTGTGTTGTTGCCGCTGCGTTGTTGTTGTTGTCATTGTTGTTGCTGCTGCTGTTGTTTTTTGTAGTTTGTCGCCGTTGTCGTCGTCGTCGTCATGTTCGTTGTTGTCTTAGCAACCGGCATTGTTGCGTGCGACTGACTGTTGATAAGATGCAACAGGCTGGCGCAAAACTGAACGGCAACAGACATCACGGGGATGCATGTCATGTATGACAATTAGACGCGCCCTTGTGTCAAACTGGATGGGCGACTTGTTGGTGTCACATTTTCTTTGTTGACGATTCAATGCCTTCGTGACCGTGACTATTGAATCAAAGTTCACGTCAAGTTTTACTTATCCATTGTTGCGTGTTGTAACCCATTTTGGAACATATTTGACTCTGAAATCGTCCAATGCTAACCATTCAAGTCATCGGCACACGTAGGGGTATTTAAAACCCCAAGTCGGCTTTGGTCCCAAACATATTGTATTATTATGATCATCATATGGCCCTTGCAGCGCATTTTTTCAGGCAATTACAAATGGTAGTCCTCCTGTGGGGCTTCACAGTACATCGCACTCTGGCTTTGTCGCCAGGCATCCGATCCTGCTAGGCTCCTGGACTACTGTTGTTGTCCAAGCCGTGGGGCACCCAAGATGTCGGCAGCCTCTACCCTCTCTGCTGTTTTTGCATTTATCAGCAGTGTCCTCCAGCAAGATGCTTGCGAGCATTTGAGCCAATCTTCAAAACTTGGCGCAAGCTGATGTGGACTTATTTTGCGCAACAATTTTGAGAAACATCAACCCAGAGAGCAGCAGAGAGTATCAGGATGCATGCAGTGTTCACCAAGAATTAAAAACAGCCATCCACAGAGTGAAACAGCCGTCCACAGAGCGCCAAGGTGAAGGCACAGAACAGAAAGCAAATCAAGAAATACACAACATTTTTGGCAGTGCATGATGGTGTGGCCACAAAAAACGGGACGTTCGCAAAGGAAAACTGCAAAAAAAAAAACCCACTTTTTTGGGGCAGAAACATATTTTTGCTGAGTTATACTTGTTTTTCAGCTTCGCAAAAATTTCGTATTTTAAAATTTTTTGTATTTGCTCGGTACTCCTTTTGCACATGAAAGTGCACCATCTATTGACGAACGTACGCCGTATGCACACACAACAATGTGCCTTATATGCAAGATAGTTTGCCTTACTCCCGCGCATCGCAGTGACCTCAACTAGGACCTGTTTTCAAGTTACCTATGCGGATGCCCTGAGCATAGTGCAAGTGCAGGGCAGGCGCAGTGCAACCATTAGGCACTTGTGCGCCACTGCTGATTTTGTCCCCCGCTTTGAAGCATTGGGCAACCCCCATTCGGCTGGAGTTATGTAGCCACCAGGCGCCGTTGTTGGCCACCTCTGATTTTGTCCCCTGCTTTGAAGAATGGGGGACCCCCAAGCCTGAAGGCAGTATATAGCCACTAGGCCCACTTGTGGACCACGTCTGATTTTGTCCGCCGGAGCGAAGAGTTAGGGACCCCCCAAACGGCAATGGTTATGAAGTCACCAGGCCCACTTGTGGGCCATTGCTGATTTTGTCCCCCACTCTGAGGCATCAAGGACCACCCAAACTGCAGGAGTTATGTTGCCACTATTGTGGGCCAGTATTGATTTTGGCCCCCCGCTCTACAACGTTGGGGGATGGAACGGACACGTCGTCACGGGGAACGCAACGCACAAGCACCGAGACAGTCTTAGCTGGTGCAGCTCGCACTGGATCCCTATCAAAGGTCCCATGCGGCGTACATACAATGTGCAGACAGCGAACATGGGCGTCACCATCGTGGAGTGGAACGAGCACATCGTCAGGGTGAATAGAGCGCATATGCACCGGGGCGGCCTCCACCAGTGCAGTTCGCGCCGGATCCTTATCACGGGTCCCATGCAGCGTGCACGCGGCAAAGGGATGCGGCACTATTGCCATACCCGCCCATCGCACAACGATCGGACCCTTCTGCTTGTGACCCTGTAAGGATTGTACCTCCGTCGACTGGTGCCCGGCAGATGCTGGACGGGTTTCAACGTGTTGCTGACCGGATGGAGGCGGATGTGCAGTGTGCGCAGCGCATTTTTGATGTCATGCTGATGGATGCGGGACGCCGGCACTATGTGCTCACCCTCCCCACCCCCACCCCATTTTGTACAACACAGGTGCACTCAGAAGCTGAGCACACCAAAGGTCCAACAAGGGGTACATGTGTGCCAAGTTAGTGTGCATTGCATACGTGAATGCCGCATAGGAGGTGTGTGTCAGTCCGGGTGCTTGAGGATGTAACATTGCATGCGACAGTAGGACGGTGAGCACCATAGATGTTCGCCAGGGGTAGAAGACAAATAGGTAGGTCTGTGGGATGCATGTGTCAGGTCAGTAAAAGGTCTGCAGTCATGGTAGGCGCCCTAATCACTCGTGGTTACATGTAGGCAGCGTCCGCGTGACAGCGGCAGGCACAGGGAACAACAAGGGGCCTGGACTGTGCAAAATGATACAAGAGCCTCGGCGGGGAGGAGTCACAACTGCGGTCCTAACATGGTCTGGCCCGGCTGGCAGCGGGCCATGAGGGCCCGACTGCGCGCGCTGTAGCCCCTCTAGTCTAGGCTCCTGCATGGTTCTTGGAAGTGACCTGTTGCCATGGCCGCGCTTTGGGCGCTGTGATGGGAGGGGCCACACCATCTTGTCTCACCCAGTGTTCCTGTAGCTTGAGCGCCAGGAACAAAAAAAAGAAGAAGAAGTAGGTTTCAGAACTTTATGGCCACTTCTAGGCTTCTGATTTTGTCCCCCGCTCTGAAACATCGGGGAACCGTGAGGCGGTAGGGCTTATGTAGCCATGTGGCCGTCTTGTGGGCCACTTCTCATTTTGTTCCCCGCTCTGAAGCATTGGGGGTCCCCCAAACGGCAGAGGTTATGTAGCCACCCGGCCCACTTGTGGGCCCCTTCTGATTTTGTCCCCCGCTTTTGAGGCATCGGGGTGCCCCCAGGCGGCAGGAGTTATGTAGCCACCCGGCCCACTTGCTTCAACAAACAGCCGGGGGTTTCCACAGAGTGTGCCAAAGATAAGAACCACCTTGGACCCTAACAAGTAATAGGCCAAAGATGGGGAACATTGCAATAGCCTGCATCTTTTTTTGTGTGCAACAGCCATCCCCCCCTCCCCCCCCGGTCCTAACACCGGCCTTTCCAAACACGACGACCCCATTATGTTTCCGCACTTTTGGGCCTTTTTTTGGAAACCATCGTTTTGGCGGCTCCAATGCAGTTGAGCATGTGGGTTGTAGCTTTGTGCAGGCTGCAGGAAGGGACAATATGGATTTCAAAGTGTTTGTGTAACTGTAATTCCATGAGCCCTTGTGCTCTGGGGTGTATGCCGGCCTTTTGGGCACCCTTTTGTAGTCATTCTACCAGAATTCTGTTTTTGCCGCCAGACTGTTTGTCACATACCGGTGGTACATGACCAATGAGTTTGTGCCTGCTCGAGTGTTGGGTACCTCTACACACGGTGAGCGGTATATTCGCATTGTGTATGAGCGCTATGGTCATGAACAATGATACCCAAGTTGTGCACATGAAGAGAAATGCTTTTGTCATTGTTTTGAGGGGTAGGGTCGGCTTCTGTCTGCAACATGTGTTCCGGGTCTGTGTCGCGCGGTAACACGGGCTTGTCCAAACACAATAACCCCGTGTTTCCACACTTATGCCCCTTGAACCGGAACCTGGCCCGTCTTAGGACAGGGGGGTTGGTGTACTTACGGAAATAAGAAGTAATGGAGGCCTGGTGCTTTGCAGCAGCCATGTTGTAGACAGGACCGGCCTCAGAAACCAACGAACCGACGACCAATGTGGACGGGCACAGCAGGCAGTCAAAAGGCTCTGGCTTCAAAACACCTCATCAGGCCATCAAAAAAGGGAAAGTCATGTGGCTAGGCGCCTTTCTGTAGCGAGGGTGGGGACACGGGGAGCAAGCTGGAAGTTCGTCTATCCCCTGGGGTTGATTCATGTTCAGCCACCCCCCTGGGCACCAAACTCGCAGGCACTGCTTCAGCCCCTGCAGCCAGCATTTGCTGAACACCCTGCTCAACATCAGACATGGCAACAAAAGTATGAGAGGGCAAGACATGCAACTTGATCTCTGATGGGTCAGCAGGGTGGCAACCCCTCCTTTTGAAGATCTCAGGTCGCTTGGCATTACCAGCACTGATGTACAGCCTGAACATAGGTGTGGAAAGAACGGATGTGAGCAATTATTTCCTCTTCTGAAATCATAAATGATTGTTTCTGTCTCACCACCACAACGCGCGCCACCGGCGGAAGTCCCTTCTCCAACTTACAGCCAACCGGGAGGCAGCAATGCGTTAGGGCAATTGGGACCTTTTGTTCGCGGCAAACAACGGCACCCCTACGAGTGCCATATTGGATAGTGTGCTGTACCATGGTGTTTCTGTTGTGCGCGGTGGTTCCATCCTATCACCAGCCTAGTCATCGGTGCATTTGCTGTGGAATGGCGATTGCGGTGGCTTGGTATGGGGATGTGTATGGTTTGCTTCACCCGTGGGCTCTCTGAAGGGGTGGAGTACAGCGTTCCCTGGCACGTCCATTTTAGAATCCAAATGATAGTGCAACTTCATGTCTTGTGGTCCTGCATCAACAACGGCTGTGTGCAAATAACAATTGTGCAAACAGTAAATGGTGTCATTCCCGACTTCTTCTTCTTTGATGCCTCTGTTGTGGAAGGGGAAGGGGAAGGGTGTGTAGGAGGGTCTGCCGCATGGAACACTGCATTCGCGTATCATGTCCCGAGGAGTCAAATGTTGGATGATGATTGGACACAAAGCCCATGATCTAATTAGAACGCACTGCCCACGGCCCATTTTTGCTGCTTGATCCCCAGTTGAATGGGGCTGCCAAAGCCATCGTGGCCCTTTGGTGTTGTCATGGTCATCCCACAGAAGTTCTCCATTGCTCAAAGAGCCTTCGTGTCATCCTACACAGGGCCCCTGGGTGGACCTTACTGATCATGTTGTGGCCGAGCGCCTCGCGAGCGATGCTGTGCCCCATGCGCACTGTGCACGGCCATGAGGCTGGCCCCTGTGCCGGGCCGTGGGCGCAGCAGCGGTGCTGCTTGTTCTAGGGCTGCTTCTGGTCTAGCACATGAGCGCCCCCTCGCCCTCAGCGCTCACGATGGGCGTCACGTTACGGCCCATCATTGTCGATGGCATCACACGACCGGCGGTGTCCTCCGGTCCTCCAATGCAAAGCGGCGGAGCCACGGCGGGGGCACTGGTCCGGTACGTTGTTGTCAACGCCTCCGCAACCAAATCCACGGCCACAGGGTTGTGGGGATCATGGGAACCCCGGTCCGCATGGGCAGGGCCCATGGGCCGGTGCGTAGCGGTCGTGTGGCTGTTGTGTGTGTGGGGGTGGGGGGGCAGGCCTGGGCTGCGATGGATGATGCTGAGGACCACGGCCACGGGGAAGGGGGAGAGGCTGCAGGTGATGGCAGCGCAAGGCCCCGCATCGGTGGACGCTTCAAGTGTGCCCTGTGCCTCGGGATGCCCGTTGTGCGGTAGGGGCAGGGCCGTGCACGCGCGCCCATTCGGTGGATGAGTAGTCACGGACCCGGAGGTCCGGTGCGGTTTGTACCACGTGGCGCGATGTGCGCCGGTGCCTTGTGTCTTACCTCCCCCCCCCCCCCCCACTGAACCATGTCACTGCCATGTCACTGCCCGTGCCTTCGGAATGAGGAGCACAACAAGTGGCCTTTCCGTGTGACATTGCTTCGCAGATCAGTGACATTGCGTGTCATCCAGTGGCGCTCCTCGCAGCGTGTCTTGCTTCACATGTGTGCACCCGCGGGAGCACTGTGTGATGGTGGGGGGATCGTGGGCACATGCCTCTGTGCCCGTTCTTGCATTCGATGGATTGGCATTTGCCAGACTGCCTTCTGTGATCCCTGGATTTGAAGCTCCTCTTGAAAAGGAGCTTCTGGGAATCAGCCTCTGGCGGTTGTAGTAGAAGACTGCCTTCACAATTGGTTGTTGTCCCCCTCATACCAGAAACACTCGGTGCCAAACACTTGGCTTTCACAATCCACGGTAACATCAGCACTTGTGTTCACAGAGAGTGCTCCAATTAAGTGCCATGTTTTTTGACAAGCCTCCTCTCATTGAAGGAGTCTGCAGGCTAGGACCGGCAGCATTGCATGTGCTCCTAAGCTGCTTCCAAACTGAACCTATGAGCACTGAAGAAGCCGTGGAGTACTATTGTGGTGTCAATCAAACGGCAGGGGTTATGTAGCCATCACGCCCACTTGTGGCCAACGCTGATTTTGTCCCCTGCTCTGAAGCGAAGGGGACCCCCCAGACAACAGGGGTTATGTAGCCATCACGCCCACTTGTGGGCCACTGCTGATTTTGTCCCCTGCTTTGAAGCTATGGGGACCCCCTAGACGGCAGGGGTTATGTAGCCATCACGCCCACTTGTGGGCCATTGCTATTGTTGTCCCCTGCTTTGAAGCTATGGGGACCCCCCAGACGGCAGAGGTTATGTAGCCATCACGCCCACTTGTGGGCCAATGGTGATTTTGTCCCCTGCTATAAAGCGTTGGGGACCCTCCAGATGGCAGGGGTTATGTAGCCATCACGCCCACTTGAGGGCCATTGCTAATTTTGTCCCTTGCTCTGAATCATTAGGGACCCCTCAGCGGGCAGGGCTTACGTAGGCATCTACTACACCCGTTGGGCTATGATTATTTTGTACCCATCGTGAAGCGATGGGGACCCGCAAGACGGCAGGGGTTATGTAGGCACTAGTCTCCCTTTTGGGCCAATGCTGATTTTGTCCCCCGCTCTAAAGCGTCGGGGACCTCTGAAACGGCACAGGTTCCGTAGCCATCTACCGCTCGCGTGGGCCTACTATAATTTTGCCCCCCGCCTTGAAGCGATGGGGAACCCCCGGAAGGCAGAGGTTATGTAGCCACGAGGCCCACTTGTGCGCCATTGCTGAATCGTCCCCCGCTCTAAAGCATTGGGGACCCCTGAGACGGTAGGGCTATGTAGCTGTCTAGTGCACTTGTGGGCCTATGTTGATTTTATCCCTGGTCTCAAGCGATGGGGACCCCTAAGAGGGTAGCGGTTATGTAGGCACTGGGCCACTGTTGATTTGGTTCTCCTCTTTGAAGAGATGAGGACCCCCCAAACGGCAGGGGTTATGTAGCCATCGCACCCACTTGTGGGCCATTGCCAATTTTGTCCCTTGCCTTGAAGCGATGGGGGCCCCTCAGCGGGCGAGGCTTATGTAGCCATGTACTACACCCGTTGGGCTATCATTATTTTGTACCCACTGTGAAGCAATGGGGACCTGCAAGACGGCAGGGGTTATGTAGGCACTAGTCTCCCTTTTGGGCCAATGCTGATTTTGTCCCCCGCTCTAAAGCGTCGGGGACCTCCGAAACGGCAGGGGTTCCGTAGCCATTTACCGCTCGCGTGGGCCTACTATAATTTTGCCCCCCGCCTTGAAGCGATGGGGAACCCCCGGAAGGCAGAGGTTATGTAGCCACGAGGCCCACTTGTGCGCCATTGCTGATTCGTCCCCCACTCTAAAGCGTTGGGGACCCCTGAGACGGCAGGGCTATGTAGCTGTCTAGTGCGCTTGTGGGCCTATGCTGATTTTATCCTTGGTCTCAAGCGATGGGGACCCCTAAGAGGGTAACGGTTATGTAGGCACTAGTCCCACTTTTGGGCCACTGCTGATTTTGTCCCCCTCTTTGAAGCGATGGGGACCCCCTAGACGGCAGGGGTTATGTAGCCACCAGACCACCTGGTGCGCTATTGTTGATTTTGTCCCCCACATGGAAGCGTTGGGGACCCCTCATACGGCAGGGGTTATGTAGGCACTCGGCCCACTTATGGGCCCTTGCTGATTTTGTCCCCCACTGTGTCGCATTGGGGACCCCCCGGAGAGCACGGGTTATGTAGCCACCACACCCACTTGTGGGCCAGTGCTAATTATTCCCCCCGCTTTGAAGCATTGGGAACCCCCTAGACGGTAGGGGTTAGGTAGCCACCAAGCCCACTTGTTGGCCGTTGCTGATTTTGTCCCACACTCTGAAGCGTTGGGGACCCCTTAGACGGCACGGGTGATTTCTGCACCAGGCCCACTTGTGGGCCATTGTTGATTTTGTCCCCCACTCTGTCGTGTTGCGAACCCCCAAACGGCACGGGTTATGTAGCCACCAGGCCCACTTGTGGGCCATTGCTGATTTTGTCCCACGCTCTAACGCGTTGCCGACCCCTCTCACGGCACGGGTTATTTAGGCACCAGGCCCACTTGTGGGCCATTGTTGATTTTGTCCCCCGCTCTGTCGTGTTGGGGACCCCCTAGACGGCAAGGGTAATGTAGCCACCAGGCCACTATTAATTCTTCCCCCCGCTTTGAAGCGTTGGGAACCCTAGCCAGCAGGCCCACTTGTGGGCCATTGCTGATTTTATCCCTCACTTCGCCTCGTTGGGGACCCGTGCGACGGCAGTGTTGATGTAGCCACCAAGCTCAGTCGTGGGCCCTTGCTAATTTTTATCCCCCACTTTGAATTGTTTGGGACCCCTTAGACTCCAGGGGTTATGTAGGGACCAGGCCCACTTGCGGGCCATTGCCGATTTTGCGCACCGCTTTGAAGCGTTGGGGACCCCCCCATGCGGTAGTGGTTATGTAGCCACCCCACCCACTTGTGGGCCATTGCTGAGTTTGTCCCCCACTTTGAAGCATTGTGGACCCTTCAGATGGTAGGGGGTAGCCATCTAGCGCGATCCTGGGCCTAGGCTGATTGTGTCCCCGGTCTGAAGCGCTTAGGACCTCCAAGGCAGCAGCGGTTATGTAGGCACCTGTCCGACTTTTGGGCCAATGGTGATTTTGTCCCGCACTTTGAAGCATTGGGGACCCCCCAGATGGCAGAGGTTCTGTTGCCACGAGGCCTGCTTGTGGGCCTCTACTGATTCTTTCCCCTGCTCTGAAGCAAATGGGACCCCCCAAACGGCAGGGGTTATTTAGCCATCGCACCCACTTGTGGGCCATTGCTGATTTTGTTCCCTGCTTTGAAGCATTGGGGACCCCTCAGCGGGCAGGGCTTACGTAGGCATCTACTACACCCGTTGGGCTATGATTATTTTGTACCCACTGTAACGCGATGGGGACCCGCAAGACGGCAGGGGTTATGTAGGCACTAGTCTCCCTTTTGGGCCAATGCTGATTTTGTCCCCCGCTCTAAAGCGTCGGGGACCTCTGAAACGGCACAGGTTCCGTAGCCATCTACCGCTCGCGTGGGCCTATTATAATTTTGCCCCCCGCCTTGAAGCGATGGGGAACCCCCGGAAGGCAGAGGTTATGTAGTCACGAGGCCCACTTGTGCGCCATTGCTCATTCGTCCCCCGCTCTAAAGCGTTGGGGACCCCTGAGACGGTAGGGCTATGTAGCTGTCTAGTGCACTTGTGGGCCTATGCTGATTTTATCCCTGGTCTCAAGCGATGAGAACCCCCAAAAGGGTAGCGTTGGTGTAGGCACTAGTCCCACTTTTGGGCCACTGCTGATTTTGTCCCCCTCTTTGAGGCGATGGGGACCCCCTAGACGGCAGGGTTTATGTAGCCATGACGCCCACTTGTGGGCCAATGGTGATTTTGTCCCCTGCTATGAAGCGATGGGGACCCCCCAGACGGCAAGGGTTATGTAGCCATCACGCGCTTTTGTGGGCCACTGCTGATTTTATTCCCTGCTATGAAGCGATGGGGACCCTCCAGATGGCAAGGATTATGTACCCATCACGCCCACTTGTGGGCCACTGCTGATTTTGTCGCCGGGTTTGAAGCCATGCGGGCCCCCCAGACGGTAGGGGTTATGTAGCCATCACGCCCACTTGTGGGCCATTGCTGATTTTGTCCCCTTCTTTGAAGCGATGGGGACCCCCTAGACGGCAGGGGTTATGTAGCCATCACGCCCACTTGTGGGCCAGTGGTGATTTTGTCCCCTGCTCTGAAGCGATGGAGACCCCCGAGACGGCAAGGGTTATGTAGCCATCACGCCCACTTGTGGGCCATTGCTGATGTTGTCTCCTGCTTTGAAGCGCTCGGGACCCTCCGGACGGTAGGGTTTATGTAGCCATCACGCCCACTTGTGGGCCATTGCTAATGGTGTTACTTGATTTGAAGCGATGGGGACCCCCTAAACGGCACGGGTTATGTAGCCATCACGCCCACTTGTGGGCCACTGCTGATTTTGTCCCCTGCTTTGAAGCGATAGGGACCCTCCAAACGGCAGTGGTTATGTAGCCATCGCGCCCACTTGTGGGCCATTGCTATTGTTGTCCCCTGCTCTGAAGCGATGGGGACCCCCGAGACGGCAGAGGTTATGTAGCCATCACGCCCACTTGTGGGCCACTTCTGATTTTGTCCCCTGCTCTGAAGCGATGGGGAGCCCCCAGACAACACGGGTTATGTAACCATCACGCCCACTTGTGGGCCAATGGTGATTTTGTCCCCCGCTACGAAGCGATGGGGACCCTCCAGATGGCAGGGGTTATGTAGCCATCACGCCCACTTGTGGGCCACTGCTGATTTTGTCCCCTGCTTTGAAGCGATAGGGACCCTCCAAACGGCAGTGGTTATGTAGCCATCGCGCCCACTTGTGGGCCATTGCTATTGTTGTCCCCTGCTCTGAAGCGATGGGGACCCCCGAGACGGCAGGGGTTATGTAGCCATCACGCCCACTTGTGGGCCATTGCTGATTTTGTCCCGTGCTTTGAAGCGATGGGGACCCCCGAGACGGCAGGGGTTATGTAGCCATCACGCCCACTTGTGGGCCACTTCTGATTTTGTCCCCTGCTCTGAAGCGATGGGGAGCCCCCAGACAACAGGGGTTATGTAACCATCACGCCCACTTGTGGGCCAATGGTGATTTTGTCCCCCGCTATGAAGCGAGGGGGACCCTCCAGATGGCAGGGGTTATGTAGCCATCACGCCCACTTGTGGGCCACTGCTGATTTTGTGCCCTGCTTTGAAGCGATGGGGGTCACACACGGCAAGGGTTATGTAGCCATCACGCCCACTTGTGGGCCATTGCTGATTTTGTCCCCTGCCTTGAAGCGATGGGGACCCTGCAGACGGCAGGGGTTCATGTAGCCATCACGCCCACTTGTGGGCCACTGCTACTGCTGATTTGTGCCCTGCTTTGAAGGTATGGGGACCCCCTAGACGGCAGGGGTTATGTAGCCCACACGCCCAGTTGTGGGCCATTGCTGATTTTGTCCCCTGCTCTGAAGCGATGGGGACCCTCCAGACGGCAGGGGTTATGTTCCCATCACGCCCACTTGTGGGCCACTGCTGATGTTGTCCCCTGCTTTGTAGCGATGGGGACCCACTAGACAACGGGGGTTATGTAGCCATCACGCCCACTTGCGGGCCACTGCTGATGTTGTCCCCTGCTCTGAAGCGATGGGGACCCTCTAGACGGCACGGGTTATGTAGCCATCACGCCCACTTGTGGGCCACTGCTGATTGTGTCCCCTGCTTTGAAGCGATGGGGACCCTCCAGACGGCAGGGGTTATGTAGCCATCACGCCCACTGTGGGCCATTGCTGATTTTGTCCCCTGCTCTGAAGCGATGGGGACCCCCGAGACGGCAGGGGTTATGTAGCCATCACGCCCACTTTTGGGCCAATGGTGATTTTGTCCTCTGCTATGAAGTGATGGGGACCCCCCAGACGGCAAGGGTTATGTAGCCATCACGCCCACTTGTGGGCCACTTCTGATTTTGTCCCCTGCCTTGAAGCGATGGGGACCCTCCAGACGGCAGGGGTTCATGTAGCCATCACGCCCACCTGTGGGCCACTGCTGATGTTGTCCCTTGCTTTGAAGCGATGGGGGCCCTCCAGATGGCAGGGGTTATGTAGCCATCACGCCCGCTTGTGGGCCACTGCTGATTTGTGCCCTGCTTTGAAGGTATGGGGACCCCCTAGACGGCAGGGGTTATGTAGCCCACACGCCCAGTTGTGGGCCATTGCTGATTTTGTCCCCTGCTCTGCAGCGATGGGGACCCCCTAGACGGCAGGGGTTATGTTCCCATCACGCCCACTTGTGGGCCACTGCTGATGTTGTCCCCTGCTTTGCAGCGATGGGGACCCACTAGACAACGGGGCTTATGTAGCCATCACGCCCACTTGCGGGCCACTGCTGATGTTGTCCCCTGCTCTGAAGCGATGGGGACCCTCTAGACGGCACGGGTTATGTAGCCATCACGCCCACTTGTGGGCCACTGCTGATTTTGTCCCCTGCTTTGAAGCGATGGGGACCCTCCGGACGGCAGGGGTTATGTAGCCATCACGCCCACTTGTGGGCCATTGCTGATTTTGTCCCCTGCTTTGAAGCGATGGGGACCCTCTAGACGGCAGGGGTTATGTAGCCATCACGCCCACTTGTGGGCCAGTGCTGATTTTGTCCCATGCTTTGAAGCGATGGGGACCCCCTAGACGGCATGGGTTATGTAGCCATCACGCCCACTTGTGGGCCATTGCTGATTTTGTCCCCCGCTTTGAAGCGACCGGGACCCCCCCGGACGGCAGGGGTTATGTAGCCATCACGCCCACTTGTGGGCCAATGGTGATTTTGTCCCCTGCTATAAAGCGATGGGGACCCCCCAGACGGCAAGGGTTATGTAGCCATCACGCCCACTTGTGGGCCTTTGCTGATTTTGTCCCCCGCTTTGAAGCAATGGGGACCCCCTAGACGGCAGGGGTTATGTAGCCATCACGCCCACTTGTGGGCCACTGCTGCTTTTGTGCCCTGCTTTGAAGCGAAGGGGACCCTAAGCGGCAGGGGTTATGTAGCCATCACGCCCACTTGTGGGCCATTGCTGATGTTGTCTCCTGCTTTGAAGCGGTGGGGACCCCCTAGACGGCACGGGTTATGTCCCCATGACGCCCACTTGTGGGCCACTGCTGATTTTGTCCCCTACTTTAAAGCGACCGGGACCCCCCCGGACGGCAGGGGTTATGTAGCCATCACGCCCACTTGTGGGTTGCCCCCCGCTTTGAAGCGGTGGGGATCCCCGATACGGCAGGGGTGAGGTAGCCATTTCGCCCACTTGTGGGCCACTTCTGATTTTGCCCCCCGCTCTGAAGCGGTGGGGATCCCCGATACGGCAGGGGTGAGGTAGCCACTTTGCCCACTTGTGGGCCACTTCTGATTTTGCCCCCCGCTCTGAAGCGGTGGGGATCCCCGATACGGCAGGGGTGAGGTAGCCATTTCGCCCACTTGTGGGCCACTTCTGATTTTGCCCCCCGCTCTGAAGCGGTGGGGATCCCCGATACGGCAGGGGTGAGGTAGCCACTTTGCCCACTTGTGGGCCACTTCTGTTCTGCCCCCCGCTCCGAAGCGGTGGGGATCCCCGATACGGCAGGGGTGAGGTAGCCACTTTGCCCACTTGTGGGCCACTTCTGATTTTGCCCCCCGCTCTGAAGCGGTGCGGATCCCCGATACGGCAGGGGTGAGGTAGCCACTCTGCCCACTTGTGGGCCACTTCTGATTTTGCCCCCCGCTCTGAAGCGGTGGGGATCCCCGATACGGCAGGGGTGAGGTAGCCACTTTGCCCACTTGTGGGCCACTTCTGATTTTGCCCCCCGCTCTGAAGCGGTGGGGATCCCCGATACGGCAGGGGTGAGGTAGCCATTTCGCCCACTTGTGGGCCACTTCTGATTTTGCCCCCCGCTCTGAAGCGGTGGGGATCCCCGATACGGCAGGGGTGAGGTAGCCACTTTGCCCACTTGTGGGCCACTTCTGATTTTGCCCCCCGCTCTGAAGCGGTGGGGATCCCCGATACGGCAGGGGTGAGGTAGCCACTTTGCCCACTTGTGGGCCACTTCTGATTTTCCCCCCCGCTCTGAAGCGGTGGGGATCCCCGATACGGCAGGGGTGAGGTAGCCACTTTGCCCACTTGTGGGCCACTTCTGATTTTGCCCCTCGCTCTGAAGCGGTGGGGATCCCCGATACGGCAGGGGTGAGGTAGCCACTTTGCCCACTTGTGGGCCACTTCTGATTTTGCCCCCCGCTCTGAAGCGGTGGGGATCCCCGATACGGCAGGGGTGAGGTAGCCACTTTGCCCACTTGTGGGCCACTTCTGATTTTGCCCCCCGCTCTGAAGCGGTGGGGATCCCTGATACGGCAGGGGTGAGGTAGCCATTTCGCCCACTTGTGGGCCACTTCTGATTTTGCCCCCCGCTCTGAAGCGGTGGGGATCCCCGATACGGCAGGGGTGAGGTAGCCATTTCGCCCACTTGTGGGCCACTTCTGATTTTGCCCCTCGCTCTGAAGCGGTGGGGATCCCCGATACGCCAGGGGTGAGGTAGCCATTTCGCCCACTTGTGGGCCACTTCTGATTTTGCCCCCCGCTCTGAAGCGGTGGGGATCCCCGATACGGCAGGGGTGAGGTAGCCACTTTGCCCACTTGTGGGCCACTTCTGATTTTGCCCCCCGCTCTGAAGCGGTGGGGATCCCCGATACGGCAGGGGTGAGGTAGCCACTTTGCCCACTTGTGGGCCACTTCTGATTTTGCCCCTCGCTCTGAAGCGGTGGGGATCCCCGATACGGCAGGGGTGAGGTAGCCACTTTGCCCACTTGTGGGCCACTTCTGATTTTGCCCCCCGCTTTGAAGCGGTGGGGATCCCCGATACGGCAGGGGTGAGGTAGCCATTTCGCCCACTTGTGGGCCACTTCTGATTTTGCCCCCCGCTCTGAAGCGGTGGGGATCCCCGATACGGCAGGGGTGAGGTAGCCACTTTGCCCACTTGTGGGCCACTTCTGATTTTGCCCCCCGCTCTGAAGCGATGGGGATCCCCGATACGGCAGGGGTGAGGTAGCCATTTCGCCCACTTGTGGGCCACTTCTGATTTTGCCCCTCGCTTTGAAGCGGTGGGGATCCCCGATACGGCAGGGGTGAGGTAGCCACTTTGCCCACTTGTGGGCCACTTCTGATTTTGCCCCCCGCTCTGAAGCGGTGGGGATCCCCGATACGGCAGGGTTTGGTTTGGTTTGGGTCAAGGCCTGTGCCGGACGCCCTGGCCCATGGTCAGCACTCGCCTTTGTGCCGACACGACTGGGCTAGGCGAATCGCGGTTGTCCGGTCCCAAGGCCTGCCGGACTGTTGACCGCCCCCGTACCCCGTGGTGGCACACACGGGAGGGAGATGCCGCCGTGCCTGTGTGTGTGGCGCGCGCGGGGCAGGAGGGCGGGGCGTGCATGCTGGTGGCGCTCGCAGGGCATGACGGGTCACACGGCTGCGCCGCGCCTCGCCCTGCCCGCTGGCGCCGGTGCCGCTCCAGTGTTTCTGGTTTCCCCCGCTGCGGCTTGGTCCGTCTGTGTCGCCGCTTGTAGTGGCGTCCCGGCTGTTCGTGTGGTCGTCGGGTGTGAACCAGGGTCCGCCACCACCGGGCCCTGGCTGCTTGTGGTGGAGGCGCGTCGGGGGGGGGGGGGGGCGTGTGGGGGGTTGTGTGATGCCTGGTGCTCCAGGCCCCGGCAGGGAGGCCATGGGAGCCTGACGCTGAGCCCGCCGGGGGAGTGTTCGGACTGGACACGCCGCCTCCCGGTCATTGACATGCTGCCAGCGGCCCCACGACTGCATGAGGCACGGGGGCGCGCTCCCTGGGCGCTCGACTGGGGGGGTCCACACCTCCTGACTGCTCTAGGCACTGGTGGTGTTGTCGTGGACTGGACCATCCGCCCACGGCGCTGAGGGACGGCAGGAGGAGGGGCTCCAGGGCGCGCTGAGCGCTGCCTTGCCCTGGAGCCTGCCCGGGCTCGGGGCCTGGGTGGCGGTGCTACTGCCCGCGTAAACGGGGGGGCCCAGAGGGCACACCACCCGAGTGACCGCTCCGTAGCCACTTTGCCCACTTGTGGGCCACTTCTGATTTTGCCCCCCGCTTTGAAGCGGTGGGGATCCCCGATACGGCAGGGGTGAGGTAGCCATTTCGCCCACTTGTGGGCCACTTCTGATTTTGCCCCCCGCTCTGAAGCGGTGGGGATCCCCGATACGGCAGGGGTGAGGTAGCCATTTCGCCCACTTGTGGGCCACTTCTGATTTTGCCCCTCGCTTTGAAGCGGTGGGGATCCCCGATACGGCAGGGGTGAGGTAGCCACTTTGCCCACTTGTGGGCCACTTCTGATTTTGCCCCCCGCTCTGAAGCGGTGGGGATCCCCGATACGGCAGGGGTGAGGTAGCCACTTTGCCCACTTGTGGGCCACTTCTGATTTTGCCCCCCGCTCTGAAGCGGTGGGGATCCCCAATACGGCAGGGGTGAGGTAGCCATTTCGCCCACTTGTGGGCCACTTCTGATTTTGCCCCCCGCTCTGAAGCGGTGGGGATCCCCGATACGGCAGGGGTGAGGTAGCCACTTTGCCCACTTGTGGGCCACTTCTGATTTTGCCCCCCGCTCTGAAGCGGTGGGGATCCCCGATACGGCAGGGGTGAGGTAGCCACTTTGCCCACTTGTGGGCCACTTCTGATTTTGCCCCCCGCTCTGAAGCGGTGGGGATCCCCGATACGGCAGGGGTGAGGTAGCCATTTCGCCCACTTGTGGGCCACTTCTGATTTTGCCCCTCGCTCTGAAGCGGTGGGGATCCCCGATACGGCAGGGGTGAGGTAGCCATTTCGCCCACTTGTGGGCCACTTCTGATTTTGCCCCCCGCTTTGAAGCGGTGGGGATCCCCGATACGGCAGGGGTGAGGTAGCCATTTCGCCCACTTGTGGGCCACTTCTGATTTTGCCCCCCGCTCTGAAGCGGTGGGGATCCCCGATACGGCAGGGGTGAGGTAGCCACTTTGCCCACTTGTGGGCCACTTCTGATTTTGCCCCCCGCTCTGAAGCGGTGGGGATCCCCGATACGGCAGGGGTGAGGTAGCCATTTCGCCCACTTGTGGGCCACTTCTGATTTTGCCCCCCGCTCTGAAGCGGTGGGGATCCCCGATACGGCAGGGGTGAGGTAGCCATTTCGCCCACTTGTGGGCCACTTCTGATTTTGCCCCTCGCTCTGAAGCGGTGGGGATCCCCGATACGCCAGGGGTGAGGTAGCCATTTCGCCCACTTGTGGGCCACTTCTGATTTTGCCCCCCGCTCTGAAGCGGTGGGGATCCCCGATACGGCAGGGGTGAGGTAGCCACTTTGCCCACTTGTGGGCCACTTCTGATTTTGCCCCCCGCTCTGAAGCGGTGGGGATCCCCGATACGGCAGGGGTGAGGTAGCCACTTTGCCCACTTGTGGGCCACTTCTGATTTTGCCCCTCGCTCTGAAGCGGTGGGGATCCCCGATACGGCAGGGGTGAGGTAGCCACTTTGCCCACTTGTGGGCCACTTCTGATTTTGCCCCCCGCTTTGAAGCGGTGGGGATCCCCGATACGGCAGGGGTGAGGTAGCCATTTCGCCCACTTGTGGGCCACTTCTGATTTTGCCCCCCGCTCTGAAGCGGTGGGGATCCCCGATACGGCAGGGGTGAGGTAGCCACTTTGCCCACTTGTGGGCCACTTCTGATTTTGCCCCCCGCTTTGAAGCGGTGGGGATCCCCGATACGGCAGGGGTGAGGTAGCCACTTTGCCCACTTGTGGGCCACTTCTGATTTTGCCCCCCGCTCTGAAGCGGTGGGGATCCCCGATACGGCAGGGGTGAGGTAGCCACTTTGCCCACTTGTGGGCCACTTCGGATTTTGCCCCCCGCTCTGAAGCGGTGGGGATCCCCGATACGGCAGGGGTGAGGTAGCCACTTTGCCCACTTGTGGGCCACTTCTGATTTTGCCCCCCGCTCTGAAGCGGTGGGGATTCCCGATACGGCAGGGGTGAGGTAGCCATTTCGCCCACTTGTGGGCCACTTCTGATTTTGCCCCCCGCTCTGAAGCGGTGGGGATCCCCGATACGCCAGGGGTGAGGTAGCCATTTCGCCCACTTGTGGGCCACTTCTGATTTTGCCCCCCGCTCTGAAGCGGTGGGGATCCCCGATACGGCAGGGGTGAGGTAGCCACTTTGCCCACTTGTGGGCCACTTCTGATTTTGCCCCCCGCTCTGAAGCGGTGGGGATCCCCGATACGGCAGGGGTGAGGTAGCCACTTTGCCCACTTGTGGGCCACTTCTGATTTTGCCCCCCGCTTTGAAGCGGTGGGGATCCCCGATACGGCAGGGGTGAGGTAGCCACTTTGCCCCCTTGTGGGCCACTTCTGATTTTGCCCCCCGCTCTGAAGCGGTGGGGATCCCCGATACGGCAGGGGTGAGGTAGCCATTTCGCCCACTTGTGGGCCACTTCTGATTTTGCCCCTCGCTCTGAAGCGGTGGGGATCCCCGATACGGCAGGGGTGAGGTAGCCACTTTGCCCCCTTGTGGGCCACTTCTGATTTTGCCCCCCGCTTTGAAGCGGTGGGGATCCCCGATACGGCAGGGGTGAGGTAGCCATTTCGCCCACTTGTGGGCCACTTCTGATTTTGCCCCTCGCTCTGAAGCAGTGGGGATCCCCGATACGGCAGGGGTGAGGTAGCCACTTTGCCCCCTTGTGGGCCACTTCTGATTTTGCCCCTCGCTCTGAAGCGGTGGGGATCCCCGATACGGCAGGGGTGAGGTAGCCATTTTGCCCACTTGTGGGCCACTTCTGATTTTGCCCCCCGCTCTGAAGCGGTGGGGATCCCCGATACGGCAGGGGTGAGGTAGCCACTTTGCCCACTTGTGGGCCACTTCTGATTTTGCCCCCGGCTCTGAAGCGCTGGGGATCCCCGATACGGCAGGGGTGAGGTAGACACTTTGCCCACTTGTGGGCCACTTCTGATTTTGCCCCCCGCTTTGAAGCGGTGGGGATCCCCGATACGGCAGGGGTGAGGTAGCCATTTCGCCCACTTGTGGGCCACTTCTGATTTTGCCCCTCGCTCTGAAGCAGTGGGGATCCCCGATACGGCAGGGGTGAGGTAGCCACTTTGCCCCCTTGTGGGCCACTTCTGATTTTGCCCCTCGCTCTGAAGCGGTGGGGATCCCCGATACGGCAGGGGTGAGGTAGCCATTTTGCCCACTTGTGGGCCACTTCTGATTTTGCCCCCCGCTCTGAAGCGGTGGGGATCCCCGATACGGCAGGGGTGAGGTAGCCACTTTGCCCACTTGTGGGCCACTTCTGATTTTGCCCCTCGCTCTGAAGCGGTGGGGATCCCCGATACGGCAGGGGTGAGGTAGCCACTTTGCCCACTTGTGGGCCACTTCTGATTTTGCCCCCCGCTCTGAAGCGGTGGAGATCCCCGATACGGCAGGGTTGGGGTAGCCATTTCGCCCACTTGTGGGCCACTTCTGATTTTGCCCCCCGCTCTGAAGCGGTGGGGATCCCCGATACGGCAGGGGTGAGGTAGCCACTTTGCCCACTTTTGGGCCACTTCTGATTTTGCCCCTCGCTCTGAAGCGGTGGGGATCCCCGATACGGCAGGGGTGAGGTAGCCACTTTGCCCCCTTGTGGGCCACTTCTGATTTTGCCCCCCGCTTTGAAGCGGTGGGGATCCCCGATACGGCAGGGGTGAGGTAGCCATTTTGCCCACTTGTGGGCCACTTCTGATTTTGCCCCCCGCTCTGAAGCGGTGGGGATCCCCAATACGGCAGGGGTGAGGTAGCCATTTCGCCCACTTGTGGGCCACTTCTGATTTTGCCCCCCGCTCTGAAGCGGTGGGGATCCCCGATACGGCAGGGGTGAGGTAGCCACTTTGCCCACTTGTGGGCCACTTCTGATTTTGCCCCCCGCTTTGAAGCGGTGGGGATCCCCGATACGGCAGGGGTGAGGTAGCCATTTCGCCCACTTGTGGGCCACTTCTGATTTTGCCCCCCGCTCTGAAGCGGTGGGGATCCCCGATACGGCAGGGGTGAGGTAGCCACTTTGCCCACTTGTGGGCCACTTCTGATTTTGCCCCCCGCTCTGAAGCGGTGGGGATCCCCGATACGGCAGGGGTGAGGTAGCCATTTCGCCCACTTGTGGGCCACTTCTGATTTTGCCCCTCGCTCTGAAGCGGTGGGGATCCCCGATACGGCAGGGGTGAGGTAGCCACTTTGCCCCCTTGTGGGCCACTTCTGATTTTGCCCCTCGCTTTGAAGCGGTGGGGATCCCCGATACGGCAGGGGTGAGGTAGCCATTTCGCCCACTTGTGGGCCACTTCTGATTTTGCCCCTCGCTCTGAAGCGGTGGGGATCCCCGATACGGCAGGGGTGAGGTAGCCACTTTGCCCACTTGTGGGCCACTTCTGATTTTGCCCCCCGCTCTGAAGCGGTGGGGATCCCCGATACGGCAGGGGTGAGGTAGCCATTTCGCCCACTTGTGGGCCACTTCTGATTTTGCCCCTCGCTCTGAAGCGGTGGGGATCCCCGATACGGCAGGGGTGAGGTAGCCATTTCGCCCACTTGTGGGCCACTTCTGATTTTGCCCCCCGCTCTGAAGCGGTGGGGATCCCCGATACGGCAGGGCTGAGGTAGCCACTTTGCCCACTTGTGGGCCACTTCTGATTTTGCCCCCCGCTCTGAAGCGGTGGGGATCCCCGATACGGCAGGGGTGAGGTAGCCATTTCGCCCACTTGTGGGCCACTTCTGATTTTGCCCCCCGCTCTGAAGCGGTGGGGATCCCCGATACGGCAGGGGTGAGGTAGCCACTTTGCCCCCTTGTGGGCCATTTCTGATTTTGCCCCCCGCTCTAAAGCGGTGGGGATCCCCGATACGGCAGGGGTGAGGTAGCCACTTTGCCCACTTGTGGGCCACTTCTGATTTTGCCCCCCGCTTTGAAGCGGTGGGGATCCCCGATACGGCAGGGGTGAGGTAGCCATTTCGCCCACTTGTGGGCCACTTCTGATTTTGCCCCCCGCTCTGAAGCGGTGGGGATCCCCGATACGGCAGGGGTGAGGTAGCCACTTTGCCCACTTGTGGGCCACTTCTGATTTTGCCCCCCGCTCTGAAGCGGTGGGGATCCCCGATACGGCAGGGGTGAGGTAGCCATTTCGCCCACTTGTGGGCCACTTCTGATTTTGCCCCTCGCTTTGAAGCGGTGGGGATCCCCGATACGGCAGGGGTGAGGTAGCCACTTTGCCCACTTGTGGGCCACTTCTGATTTTGCCCCCCGCTCTGAAGCGGTGGGGATCCCCGATACGGCAGGGGTGAGGTAGCCACTTTGCCCACTTGTGGGCCACTTCTGATTTTGCCCCCCGCTCTGAAGCGGTGGGGATCCCCGATACGGCAGGGGTGAGGTAGCCACTTTGCCCACTTGTGGGCCACTTCTGATTTTGCCCCCCGCTCTGAAGCGGTGGGGATCCCCGATACGGCAGGGGTGAGGTAGCCATTTCGCCCACTTGTGGGCCACTTCTGATTTTGCCCCCCGCTCTGAAGCGGTGGGGATCCCCGGGACGGCAGGGGTGAGGTAGCCACTTTGCCCACTTGTGGGCCACTTCTGATTTTGCCCCTCGCTCTGAAGCGGTGGGGATCCCCGATACGGCAGGGGTGAGGTAGCCACTTTGCCCCCTTGTGGGCCACTTCTGATTTTGCCCCTCGCTTTGAAGCGGTGGGGATCCCCGATACGGCAGGGGTGAGGTAGCCATTTCGCCCACTTGTGGGCCACTTCTGATTTTGCCCCTCGCTCTGAAGCGGTGGGGATCCCCGATACGGCAGGGGTGAGGTAGCCACTTTGCCCACTTGTGGGCCACTTCTGATTTTGCCCCCCGCTCTGAAGCGGTGGGGATCCCCGATACGGCAGGGGTGAGGTAGCCATTTCGCCCACTTGTGGGCCACTTCTGATTTTGCCCCTCGCTCTGAAGCGGTGGGGATCCCCGATACGCCAGGGGTGAGGTAGCCATTTCGCCCACTTGTGGGCCACTTCTGATTTTGCCCCCCGCTCTGAAGCGGTGGGGATCCCCGATACGGCAGGGGTGAGGTAGCCACTTTGCCCACTTGTGGGCCACTTCTGATTTTGCCCCCCGCTCTGAAGCGGTGGGGATCCCCGATACGGCAGGGGTGAGGTAGCCATTTCGCCCACTTGTGGGCCACTTCTGATTTTGCCCCCCGCTCTGAAGCGGTGGGGATCCCCGATACGGCAGGGGTGAGGTAGCCACTTTGCCCACTTGTGGGCCACTTCTGATTTTGCCCCCCGCTCTGAAGCGGTGGGGATCCCCGATACGGCAGGGGTGAGGTAGCCACTTTGCCCACTTGTGGGCCACTTCTGATTTTGCCCCCCGCTCTGAAGCGGTGGGGATCCCCGATACGGCAGGGGTGAGGTAGCCACTTTGCCCACTTGTGGGCCACTTCTGATTTTGCCCCCCGCTCTGAAGCGGTGGGGATCCCCAATACGGCAGGGGTGAGGTAGCATTTCGCCCACTTGTGGGCCACTTCTGATTTTGCCCCCCGCTCTGAAGCGGTGGGGATCCCCGATACGGCAGGGGTGAGGTAGCCACTTTGCCCACTTGTGGGCCACTTCGGATTTTGCCCCCCGCTCTGAAGCGGTGGGGATCCCCGATACGGCAGGGGTGAGGTAGCCACTTTGCCCACTTGTGGGCCACTTCTGATTTTGCCCCCCGCTCTGAAGCGGTGGGGATTCCCGATACGGCAGGGGTGAGGTAGCCACTTTGCCCACTTGTGGGCCACTTCTGATTTTGCCCCCCGCTCTGAAGCGGTGGGGATCCCCGATACGGCAGGGGTGAGGTAGCCACTTTGCCCACTTGTGGGCCACTTCTGATTTTGCCCCCCGCTCTGAAGCGGTGGGGATCCCCGATACGGCAGGGGTGAGGTAGCCATTTCGCCCACTTGTGGGCCACTTCTGATTTTGCCCCCCGCTCTGAAGCGGTGGGGATCCCCAATACGGCAGGGGTGAGGTAGCCATTTCGCCCACTTGTGGGCCACTTCTGATTTTGCCCCCCGCTCTGAAGCGGTGGGGATCCCCGATACGGCAGGGGTGAGGTAGCCACTTTGCCCACTTGTGGGCCACTTCTGATTTTGCCCCCCGCTCTGAAGCGGTGGGGATCCCCGATACGGCAGGGGTGAGGTAGCCACTTTGCCCACTTGTGGGCCACTTCTGATTTTGCCCCCCGCTCTGAAGCGGTGGGGATCCCCGATACGGCAGGGGTGAGGTAGCCATTTCGCCCACTTGTGGGCCACTTCTGATTTTGCCCCTCGCTCTGAAGCGGTGGGGATCCCCGATACGGCAGGGGTGAGGTAGCCATTTCGCCCACTTGTGGGCCACTTCTGATTTTGCCCCCCGCTCTGAAGCGGTGGGGATCCCCGATACGGCAGGGGTGAGGTAGTCGCCATTGCTGATTTTGTCCCCTGCTCTGAAGCGATGGGGACCCCCTAGACGGCAGGGGTTATGTAGCCATCACGCCCACTTGTGGGCCAATGGTGATTTTGTCCCCGGCTCCGAAGCGATGGGGACCCCCTAGACGGCAGGGGTTATGTAGCCATCACGCCCACTTGTGGGCCATTGCTGATTTTGTCCCCTGCTTTGAAGCGATGGGGACCCTCCAGACGGTAGGGGTTATGTAGCCATCACGCCCACTTGTGGGCCAATGCTGATTTTGTCCCCTGCTATGAAGCGATGGGGACCCCCGAGACGGCAGGGGTTATGTAGCCATCACGCCCACTTGTGGGCCATTGCTAATGTTGTCCCCTGCTCTGAAGCGATGGGGACCCCCTAGACGGCAGGGGTTATGTAGCCATCATGCCCACTTGTGGGCCATTGCTGATTTTTTCCCATGCTTTGAAGCGATGGGGACCCTCCAGACGGCAGGGGTTATGTAGCTATCACGCCCACTTGTGGGCCACTGCTAATTATGTCCCCTGCTTTGAAGCGATGGGGACCCTCCAGACGGCAAGGGTTATGTAGCCATCACGCCCGCTTGTGGGCCTCTGCTGATTCTGTACCTTGCTCCGAAGCAAATGGGACCCCCCAAACGGCAGGGGTTATGTAGGCACGTGTCCGACTTTTGGGCCCTGCTTTGAAGCATTGGCGACCCCCTAGACGGCACGGCTTATGTAGCCATCTACTACACCCGTTGGGCTCTGATTATTTTGTACCCACTGTGAAGCGATGGGGACCCGCAAGACGGCAGGGGTTATGTAGGCACTAGTCTCCCTTTTGGGCCAATGCTGATTTTGTCCCCCGCTCTAAAGCGTCGGGGACCTTTGAAACGGCACAGGTTCCGTAGCCATCTACCGCTCGCGTGGGCCTATTATTATTTTCCCCCCCGCCTTGAAGCGATGGGGAACCTCCAGAAGACAGAGGTTATGTAGCCAAGAGGCCCACTTGTGCGCCATTGCTCATTCGTCCCCCGCTCTAAAGCGTTGGGGACCCACCCCTGAGACGGCAGGGCTATGTAGCTGTCTAGTGCGCTTGTGGGCCTATGCTGATTTTATCCCTGGTCTCAAGCGATGGGGACCCCTAAGAGGGTAACGGTTATGTAGGCACTAGTCCCACTTTTGGGCCACTGCTGATTTTGTCCCCCTCTTTGAAGCGATGGGGACCCCCTAGACGGCAGGGGTTATGTAGCCACCAGACCACCTGGTGCGCTATTGTTGATTTTGTCCCCCACATGGAAGCGTTGGGGACCCCTCATACGGCAGGGGTTATGTAGGCACTCGGCCCACTTATGGGCCCTTGCTGATTTTGTCCCCCACTGTGTCGCATTGGGGACCCCCCGGAGAGCACGGGTTATGTAGCCACCACACCCACTTGTGGGCCAGTGCTAATTATTCCCCCCGCTTTGAAGCATTGGGAACCCCCTAGACGGTAGGGGTTAGGTAGCCACCAAGCCCACTTGTTGGCCGTTGCTGATTTTGTCCCACACTCTGAAGCGTTGGGGGCCCCTTAGACGGCACGGGTGATTTCTGCACCAGGCCCACTTGTGGGCCATTGTTGATTTTGTCCCCCACTCTGTCGTGTTGCGAACCCCCAAACGGCAAGGGTAATGTAGCCACCAGGCCACTATTAATTCTTCCCCCCGCTTTGAAGCGTTGGGAACCCCCAAGATGGCATGGGTTATGTAGCCAGCAGGCCCACTTGTGGGCCATTGTTGATTTTGTCCCCCACTTTGAATCGTTGGGGACCTGTGCGACGGCAGTGTTGATGTAGCCACCAAGCTCAGTCGTGGGCCCTTGCTAATTTTTATCCCCCACTTTGAATTGTTTGGGACCCCTTAGACGCCAAGGGTTATGTAGGGACCAGGCCCACTTGTGGGCCATTGCCGATTTTGCGCACCGCTTTGAAGCGTTGGGGACCCCCCCATGCGGTAGTGGTTATGTAGCCACCCCACCCACTTGTGGGCCATTGCTGAGTTTGTCCCCCACTTTGAAGCATTGTGGACCCTTCAGATGGTAGGGGGTAGCCATCTAGCGCGATCCTGGGCCTAGGCTGATTGTGTCCCCGGTCTGAAGCGCTTAGGACCTCCAAGGCGGCAGCGGTTATGTAGGCACCTGTCCGACTTTTGGGCCAATGGTGATTTTGTCCCGCACTTTGAAGCATTGGGGACCCCCCAGATGGCAGAGGTTCTGTTGCCACGAGGCCCGCTTGTGGGCCTCTACTGATTCTTTCCCCTGCTCTGAAGCAAATGGGACCCCCCAAACGGCAGGGGTTATGTAGGCACGTGTCCGACTTTTGGGCCAATGGTGATTTTGTCCCGCACTTTGAAGTTTTTGGGACCCCCCAGATGGCAGAGGTTGTGTTGCTACGAGGCCCGCTTGTGGGCCTCTGCTGATTCTGTCCCTTGCTCTGAAGCAAATGGGACCCCCCAAACAGCAGCGGTTATGTAGGCACCTGTCCGACTTTTGGGCCAATGGTGATGTTGTCCCGCACTTTGAAGCGTTGGGGACCCCCCAGATGGCAGAGGTTCTGTTGCCACGAGGCCCGCTTGTGAGCCATGGCTGATTTTGTCCCCTGCTCTGAAGCAAATGGGACCCCCCAAACGGCAGGGGTTATGTAGGCACCTGTCCGACTTTTCAGCCAATGCTGATTTTGTCCCGCACTTTGAAGCATCGTGGACCCCCCAGATGGCAGAGGTTCTGTTGCCACGAGGCCCGCTTGTGGGCCAATGCTGATTTTGTCCCCTACTCTCAATCAAATGGGACCCCCCAAACGGCAGGGGTTATGTAGGCACCTCTCCGACTTTTGGGCCAATGGTGATTTTGTCCCGCACTTTGAAGCAGTTGGGACCCCACAGATGGCAGAGGTTCTGTTGCCACGAGGCCCGCTTGTGGGCCTCTGCTGATTCTGTCCCCTGCTCTGAAGCAAATGGGACCCCCCAAACGGCAGAGGTTATGTAGCCATCACGCCCACTTGTGGGCCACTGCTGATTTTGTCCCCTTCTCTGAAGCGATGGGGACCCTCCAGACGATAGGGGTTATGTAGCCATCACGCCCACTTGTGGGCCATTGCTGATTTTGTCCCCTGCTTTGAAGCGATGCGGATCCCCCAGACGGCAGGGGTCATAGAGTCACCACGCCCACTTGTGGGCCACTGCTAACTTTGTGCTCCAGTCTGAAGCGTTTGGACCCCCCCCCCCCCCAAGACGGTAGGGGTTTTGTAGCCATCACGCCCACCTTTGGGCCATTGCTAATGATGTCTCCGCGTTAGGGACCCACGAGACGGCACGGTTTCTGTAGCCATGCAGCCCACTTGTGGGCCACGGCTGATTTTATTGCCCATTTTGAAGGATTGGGGACCCCCCATACGGTAGGGGTTATGTAACCACCACAGCCACTGCTGCTTTTGTCCACTACTCTGTGACGGTCATGGTTACGTAGCTATCTGGCGCACTCTTGGGCCTATGCCGATTTTGTCCTTGGTCTGAAGCGATGGGGACCTTCAAGACAGGAACAGTTATGTAGGCACTAGTGCCACTTTTGGGCCACTGCTCATTTTGGCCCCCAATCTGAAGCGTTGGGGACCCCCAAGATGGCAAGCGGTATGTAGCCACCAAGCGCGTGTGTGGGCCATTGCTGATTTTGTCCCCCGCTTTGAAGCATTGCGGACCCCTCAGATGGCGGGGGTTGCGTAGCCATCTAGCGCACGTGTGGGCCACTGCTAATTTTCTCCCGGGTCTGCAGCAATGGGGACCCCCCACACGGCAGCGGTTATGTAGGTTTCAGTCCCACTTTTGGGCTACTCCTAATCTTGTCCCCCAATTTGAAGCGTTAGGGACCCCCTGAGCAACAGGGGCGGTCCCTCGTACGGCAGGGGCTATGTAGCCACCAAGCTCACTTGTGAGAAGTTGCTGATTTTGTCCCCCGCCCCAAAGCGTTGGGGACCCCCCAAACGGCAGGGGTTGTGTAGCCACCAGGGCCACTTGTCGGCCATTGCTGACTTTGTCCCCCGGATGTGAAGCGTTGGGGATCCCTCTTTATGGCAGGGGTTATGTCGCCATCACGCCCACTTGTATGCCATTCTTGATATTGTCCCCCGCTCTGACGTGGTGGTGACGCCCCAAACTTTAGGGGTTATGTAGCCATGAGGCGCACTTCTGGGCCATTGTTGATTTTGTTTCCCGCTCTGAAGTGTTGGGGACCCCTAGAACGGCAAGGGTTATGTAGCCACCAAGCCCACTTGTGGGCCATTGCTCATTTTGTTCCCCGGTGCGAACCCCCATACGGTGAGGGATAAGCAGCCATCAGGCGCACTTGTGGGCCACTGCTGATTTTGTCTTCCGGGCGTGAAGCGTTGGAAACCCCCCATACGGCAAGGGTTCTGCAGCTACCACGCGCACTTGTGGGCCATTGCTGATTTTCCCCCCCGCTCTGAAGCGTGGGGGCCCCCTCGACCGGCCGGGGTTATGTAGCCAAGGAGCCCACTTGTGGCTATCTTCTGATTTTGTCCCCTTTGTGAATTTTTGGGGACCCCCTTGACGGCAGTGCGTATGTAGCCACTAGGCCCACTATTGGGCCGCTACTGATTTTGTCCTCTTTGTTTAGTGTTGGGGACCCCCGAGACGGCAGGGGAATTGTAGCCGCTAGGCCCACTTGTGGGCCTATGCTCATGTTGTCAGCCCCTCTGAAGGGCTGGGGACCACCCAGACGACAGTGGTTATGCAGCCACCAGGCCCACTTGTGCGCCATTGCTGATTTGGTCCTCTGTGTGAGCTGTTGGGGCCCCCTAGACAGCAGGGGCCTCTCAACCGCATTTAAAGAGGCCGAAGAACATGAAGAAGATTCAGATATATTGCATCACCAAGATTATCAACTATATGAGCAAGTATGGACACAAGTTCCTCAACACACTTGGGAACACATCTCGTGCTTTGTCCTTAGTTCAGGGGGTTTACTATCTAGTCAATGTTTACCGGTTTGCACGGAGTGCGCACCATTGCAACAACCTTGTGGAAGACCATTACCGCAACCTTCCGGTAACATTTCTTCCCTCCCTGTTGTGCCTCTCTAGTCTGCAGAGGTTTATGTCGTACAGTGGGTGGGAGAATGGATTGGAACATGCCCTAGCCGGAGGTACATTGCTTTGCGCACATAAGGGACCCTGCTCTATGACCCTGTTCTAACGTTGTTTCTTGTACCTGCCCCTGTGTCATCATTGTCTCTTGTTGCAGCCATCTAATGCCAAACCATCAAGTGTCCCTATGCACTTACACGCCTGAATACCAGGCTACCCCCTCCCCATGCAAGCCTTCGCAATGGACGGCCTTATGGGCTGTTCCTGTGGGGGCGGTGTTTGTCGTGCTTGGGATGGGCTTGGGCCATGCCGCCGCGCCGATGTTATTGGCCACCACCCCTGCAGTGTTCCAGCGCACCCTGCCCAAGCCCATGTTGGCTAGTGGGCAAGCAACCCTCCCACGCCCACAATCGCCAGTGAGTGCGGCCGTCCCAGAGTTCTCTGCTCGCCATTTGGCCCCTGCATCCCGCAGCCATACCTCAAGCAGTAACCCCAATCTCGCAGGTGTCGATGTTGGCGTTGCCATGCCCTTGTCCCTATTGTGGGCCGTGGGCATTGTAATGGGCTTGTTTGGCCTTGCAAGGAGCATCAAGGGCCAGACCGAATCCTGGGCTATGGCTGCAACCGGCCCTGCCAAGCCACTTTTGAGCGAAGCTGACGTGGATGTTGCTGAAGAGGACCGGCAAAACTCCAACCATTCGCTAGCAGAGACCGATGCCGCGCGTATTAGTGCCGCTGCCGTCTCACAGCTGATGGAAGAAGGAGAGCTTCAAGTTGACGTTGCTGTGGGATCCAGCGCTTTGGCCACGGAAGTGGAATCTCCAGGTGTCATGTCAATTGCCCTTTCGGCCCTATTGATCCTCGCCGTCTTTGGCAGTGGACTTGCCGTCGCATGTGGCACGCAAGTGGCTATGCAGGGAGTCCTTGGCGTCATTGCACTTTACATCATCATGTCCATCAATGAATATGTCGTACACCGCTACTATCAGCACCTTGGGTGGAACACCTGTGGTGTGTTCATGTTTTTGAAGCCAATGATCCCAACCCTCCCGAGGCTGAAATCCTCCGGTCATGTCGAGCACCACAGGGAGACGCTTGATGACATGAGCTTGGACACCCGTTCGCATCACATCTTGGATGCCGACCCATACCGGGGGACCGCTTTCTCGTGGTCCATATCTGCCATCATGACCCTCGAGATTGCCTTGCAGTCGTACCCAATCCTATGGCTACTTGGGTGGTCTTGGACATGGAGCACCGCGGGGCTTGTTGCGGGAGTGGGATTCCATGCCGCCGTTTGGCAAGCCCTTCACCCAGCCATGCATGGTCTGCCTGACCCGCCTCTTGCCTACGGCATGCCAGGCTGGCTGTTGGCGCGCTTCCGGGAGAGCCCGTATTTCCGGTTCCTCTATGTCAACCATGTCGGACATCATCGAGTGCCTGGAGCTCATGCGAACTATAACGTGTGTTACCCGTTGGCGGATCACCTGTTTGGAACTTATGCAGGGGTGATCCCTCCCAAGGCCTAAAGCACACAAGGCCAGCACGATGGGCATGTACACCCAATGCTTAATATTGTATTAAGGATGTCCAAGAGCCCCTCTCATTTTATGCACCGGCATCCATCATGTATGGCACGATTTGGTGATCTATGCCGACGCAGGTGTGTATCTCTGTGGAAGAACTATTGGTGTTGATTGCGAGGATCTTAGCTGTCTTTTTGCAAACTGCAACATGTGTGGGCCATGGCTATGGCATGATGCCGCATGCTGTTTTGAATTATACTGTCGGTGCACGCAATTTGTGTACATACACAACAACAGACAGCCGAGCCTGATTCAAAGTCACCGGGCTTTGATGCCATTTGGTATGTACCGCATCAATCACTTGCACAGTGGCTAGTTGTCCAGTGCTCTTGACTTTCAATGGCTAGACAACCCCCGTTTGCTGAAATGCAATGGGTGCAAGACGCACGGGTAGCGGCCACTCAACTGCCGTTGTGGACCCCGTTCCCCTCTAGCCATTGCATTTGAGTGGCTGGTAGCGTCTTCTACACTTTTGTTGGCTTGGCGATTTGTGTCCGCTCAATGAAGTGTGTGGTGTGTTGATTCCTTGGCGCCGTTTTTTTTTTTGAGCCCTAAGCTGTGGAAGTTTGTTTACCACAGAATTATTTATATTATTTTGAGCGTTTATTTCTTCAAAATACCTGCAATATTCATCCGGTCCCCTTCTAGTAGCCTAACAATATGTTTGTCCAGCCACGATCAGTCGCTGGACAACAGGGGGAACGGAAATATACTAGCACATTGTATTTGGGTTTCAATGTTGAGGCAACCCGGTGGGCACTGGTAGGCTGGCGTACCACCTGGTATTCCACGGTGTGACAGCGTGCCACTTTCCACACCACAATTGTCTATTGTCACAGTTCTATCTGCAATGCCATGATGACGTGCATGGTGCCTCGCGGCCTTTGAGGTGCCGGACCGTCTAGGGCATTTGTGAGATGCAATGCTGCACCCTTGCCCCATTGTAGGACTTGTCAGCTGAATGGTGTTCCGGTGTCCGGTGATACCTTTTCGCTGATGCATAACAATGATGGTGGTGATGGTGACAACAGCTCCGTGACGCATTCCCACCCTGTCCCTCCCGGCCTTCTAATAGCCCATTCCCACCCAAACTTTCTTGTCTTGAGATGGGTCCGAGGCTGTGGACACAACCACACCTCAGGGCACAAGGCTGCCCAGCATTTGGAGGGCGGGGGATGAACAATGGATGTCCATTGTATCATATATTGCCTTGTAATTGGTGCCTATATGGCCCCTAACAGTGGACCAGTGTTTCATGGTTGCTTGACCCAGAATATGTCTGTCATTGGTGGTGGATCCACTTGCCTTTGCTTGGCTTCTGTTATTTGTAGAATACAAAGGAACATGAGCCGGGTGCATGCGCTCCCACACGAGGGGTGTGTGCGCCGTGCAAGTGCACATGATACATTGATGAACACAGGCTGATGTGACAAGGCAGACAAGTTAGTTGAGGTTCATGTTTTCTTGCTTCAGGTGCTTGCTGAGATATGATACCCTGTATGGGTATTTGTGTCCTAGGGGTGGCTGTGGGGTGTTGGGTGTTGTGCTCACGTAGGTATGGCAGAATGCACAGAGGATCACCCCATGCTAGGTGTTGCATATGTCACTCCCACTGTGGGGTGTTCTGTGGACACCAGCCCCGGGTTTCTCCGAGACCATCAAAGTGGCCGAGTCCACCGCTCGGTGCGGCGGATGCGTGGGGTGGGTTCCCAGTAGGTGGGGCATGTCACATGCTATACGATTTGCAAGCCATCCACATAAAGCAACCTTCTTATAAATGAGAAGACAAAGCAGGTGCAACATCACCAACAAAGGATCAACCAATGCCCACCCTAAGATGCGATGGTTGAGCCCATGCAGCGTGGCCAAGAGGTGCAGTGCATGGCTGTTTTAGCCAATCCCATTGTCCTTCGGGGAGAGGGGTGTTCCATATGTTCTAGAGGTGCATTTTGTTGGCACCTTGCTCCAACAATTTCTCTACAAATAGTTGTGTCTTGTCAAGGTACACTGTACCGTGTTTGCAGTGCTACGCGCATAATTTGTTTTGTGCTCGCTCTCCGAAACATTCACTCTTTGAGGTGTCAAAGGATTTTTTTCCTTGACGATTAGCCCACAACACAAGAACTCGAAGCGTGGGGCAAAACGCAACGCATCCCCAGGTCAAAGTATCCCAAGCCTCGGTGCTTTTGGTGTCATTGCCAACCCTGCGCATAGTGTGCTGTCTGCAGCATTAGAGCCAAAAAGACCAATCTCCCACTGCATAAGGTGCGTTGTTGAGGGTGCCTGGCTGGAAAAAAAGCCATGTTTGGGCCGTGAAGTGTCTACCGTTCCTAGCCCCATGCACCAAAAGCGCCCTAACAACAGCTCGGCATGTTTGCCCATACCTGTGCACGCAAGTGGCTCTGATTACGAGCATGCGCTCCAATGCTAAGTTATGGCCTTCCAGACTTCACTGTGTTGGGTTGGCACAAAACAATGAAAATGGACCAGGTATGGCTGTGCTACCAACATTAGACCAGCATTTTGACAAAGAGCAAAGAGCAAAGAGCAAAGAGCAATTCATCCCCTTTTGGAACAAAGTTTCTGTCCTTTGGATGCTTTTGAGGTCATTGCCAACACTGCGCACAGTGTAGTGTTTGCAGCATTAGAGCCAAAAAGACCAATCTCTAATAGCATAAGGTGCGGTGTTGAGCGCGTTACACTAGACGGAACCATCTTTTTGCGCCGTGAAGTGTCCGATGTTCCTAGCCCCACACACCTAAAGCGCCCTAACAACAGCTGGGGATGTTTGCCAGTGCCGGTGTAGGCAAGTGGCTCGTGCTGTGAGGCAAGTGGCTCCTTCGTGCACTAGTCCACTTAGGCAGCATTTGAATTGCATTCCAAGAGTCTCAAGGACATGAAGAAGATTCAGATATATTGCATCACCAAGATTATCAACTGTAGAAGCAAGTGTGGACACAAGCTCCTCAACACACTTGGGAACACATCTCGTGCTTTGTCCTTAGTTGAGGGGGTTTCCTATTTGATCAATTTCCCCTGGTTATGCACGGAGTGCACACACATTACAACAACCTTGTGGAAGACCATTACCATTTTTCCCTGGCCTTTGTGCCGCTCTAGTCTGCAGAGGTTTATGTCGTACAATGGGTAGGAGAATAGATTGGAACATGCCCTAGCCGGAGGTACATTGCTTTGCGCACATAAGGGACCCTGCTCTATGACCCTGTTCTAACGTTGTTTCTTGTACCTGCCCCTGTGTCATCATTGTCTCTTGTTGCAGCCATCTAATGCCAAACCATCAAGTGTCCCTATGCACTTACACGCCTGAATACCAGGCTACCCCCTCCCCATGCAAGCCTTCGCAATGGACGGCCTTATGGGCTGTTCCTGTGGGGGCGGTGTTTGTCGTGCTTGGGATGGGCTTGGGCCATGCCGCCGCGCCGATGTTGTTGGCCACCACCCCTGCAGTGTTCCAGCGCACCCTGCCCAAGCCCATGTTGGCTAGTGGGCAAGCAACCCTCCCACGCCCACAATCGCCAGTGAGTGCGGCCGTCCCAGAGTTCTCTGCTCGCCATTTGGCCCCTGCATCCCGCAGCCATACCTCAAGCAGTAACCCCAATCTCGCAGGTGTCGATGTTGGCGTTGCCATGCCCTTGTCCCTATTGTGGGCCGTGGGCATTGTAATGGGCTTGTTTGGCCTGGCAAGGAGCATCAAGGGCCAGACCGAATCCTGGGCTATGGCTGCAACCGGCCCTGCCAAGCCACTTTTGAGCGAAGCTGATGTGGATGTTGCTGAAGAGGACCAGCAAAACTCCAACCATTCGCTAGCAGAGACCGATGCCGCGCGTATTAGTGCCGCTGCCGTCTCACAGCTAATGGAAGAAGGAGAGCTTCAAGTTGACGTTGCTGTGGGATCCGGCGCTTTGGCCACGGAAGTGGAATCTCCAGGTGTCATGTCAATTGCCCTTTCGGCCCTATTGATCCTCGCCGTCTTTGGCAGTGGACTTGCCGTCGCATGTGGCACGCAAGTGGCTATGCAGGGAGTCCTTGGCGTCATTGCACTTTACATCATCATGTCCATCAATGAATATGTCGTACACCGCTACTATCAGCACCTTGGGTGGAACACCAGTGGTGTGTTCATGTTTTTGAAGCCAATGATCCCAACCCTCCCGAGGCTGAAATCCTCCGGTCATGTCGAGCACCACAGGGAGACGCTTGATGACATGAGCTTGGACACCCGTTCGCATCACATCTTGGATGTCGACCCATACCGGGGGACCGCTTTCTCGTGGTCCATATCTGCCATCATGACCCTCGAGATTGCCTTGCAGTCGTACCCAATCCTATGGCTACTTGGGTGGTCTTGGACATGGAGCACCGTGGGGCTTGTTGCAGGAGTGGGATTCCATGCCGCCGTTTGGCAAGCCCTTCACCCAGCCATGCATGGTCTGCCTGACCCGCCTCTTGCCTACGGCATGCCAGGCTGGCTGTTGGCGCGCTTCCGGGAGAGCCCGTATTTCCGGTTCCTCTATGTCAACCATGTCGGACATCATCGAGTGCCTGGAGCTCATGCGAACTATAACGTGTGTTACCCGTTGGCGGATCACCTGTTTGGAACTTATGCAGGGGTGATCCCTCCCAAGGCCTAAAGCACACAAGGCCAGCACGATGGGCATGTATACCCAATGCTTAATATTGTGTTAAGGATGTCCAAGAGCCCCTCTCATTTTATGCACCGGCATCCATCATGTATGGCACGATTTGGTGATCTATGCCGACGCAGGTGTGTATCTCTGTGGAAGAAGTATTGGTGTTGATTGCGAGGATCTTAGCTGTCTTTTTGCAAACTGCAACATGTGTGGGCCATGGCTATGGCATGATGCCGCATGCTGTTTTGAATTATACTGTCGGTGCACGCAATTTGTGTACATACACAACAACAGACAGCCGAGCCTGATTCAAAGTCACCGGGCTTTGATGCCATTTGGTATGTACCGCATCAATCACTTGCACAGTGGCTAGTTGTCCAGTGCTCTTGACTTTCAATGGCTAGACAACCCCCGTTTGCTGAAATGCAATGGGTGCAAGACGCACGGGTAGCGGCCACTCAACTGCCGTTGTGGACCCCGTTCCCCTCTAGCCATTGCATTTGAGTGGCTGGTAGCGTCTTCTACACTTTTGTTGGCTTGGCGATTTGTGTCCGCTCAATGAAGTGTGTGGTGTGTTGATTCCTTGGCGCCGTTTTTTTTTTTTTGAGCCCTAAGCTGTGGAAGTTTGTTTACCACAGAATTATTTGTATTATTTTGAGCGTTTATTTCTTCAAAATACCTGCAATATTCATCCGGTCCCCTTCTAGTAGCCTAACAATATGTTTGTCCAGCCACGATCAGTCGCTGGACAACAGGGGGAACGGAAATATACTAGCACATTGTATTTGGGTTTCAATGTTGAGGCAACCCGGTAGGCACTGGTAGGCTGGCGTACCACCTGGTATTCCACGGTGTGACAGCGTGCCACTTTCCACACCACAATTGTCTATTGTCACAGTTCTATCTGCAATGCCATGATGACGTGCATGGTGCCTCGCGGCCTTTGAGGTGCCGGACCGTCTAGGGCATTTGTGAGATGCAATGCTGCACCCTTGCCCCATTGTAGGACTTGTCAGCTGAATGGTGTTCCGGTGTCCGGTGATACCTTTTCGCTGATGCATAACAATGATGGTGGTGATGGTGACAACAGCTCCGTGACGCATTCCCACCCTGTCCCTCCCGGCCTTCTAATAGCCCATTCCCACCCAAACCTTCTTGTCTTGAGATGGGTCCGAGGCTGTGGACACAACCACACCTCAGGGCACAAGGCTGCCCAGCATTTGGAGGGCGGGGGATGAACAATGGATGTCCATTGTATCATATATTGCCTTGTAATTGGTGCCTATATGGCCCCTAACAGTGGACCAGTGTTTCATGGTTGCTTGACCCAGAATATGTCTGTCATTGGTGGTGGATCCACTTGCCTTTGCTTGGCTTCTGTTATTTGTAGAATACAAAGGAACATGAGCCGGGTGCATGCGCTCCCACACGAGGGGTGTGTGCGCCATGCAAGTGCACATGATACATTGATGAACACAGGCTGATGTGACAGTGCAGACAAGTTAGTTGAGGTTCATGTTTTCTTGCTTCAGGTGCTTGCTGAGATATGATACCCTGTATGGGTATTTGTGTCCTAGGGGTGGCTGTGGGGTGTTGGGTGTTGTGCTCACGTAGGTATGGCAGAATGCACAGAGGATCACCCCATGCTAGGTGTTGCATATGTCACTCCCACTGTGGGGTGTTCTGTGGACACCAGCCCCGGGTTTCTCCGAGACCATCAAAGTGGCCGAGTCCACCGCTCGGTGCGGCGGATGCGTGGGGTGGGTTCCCAGTAGGTGTGGCATGTCACATGCTATACGATTTGCAAGCCATCCACATAAAGCAACCTTCTTATAAATGAGAGGACAAAGCAGGTGCAACATCACCAACAAAGGATCAACCAATGCCCACCCTAAGATGCGATGGTTGAGCCCATGCAGCGTGGCCAAGAGGTGCAGTGCATGGCTGTTTTAGCCAATCCCATTGTCCTTCGGCGAGAGGGGTGTTCCATATGTTCTAGAGGTGCATTTTGTTGGCACCTTGCTCCAACAATTTCTCTACAAATAGTCGTGTCTTGTCAAGGTACACTGTACCGTGTTTGCAGTGCTATGCGCATAATTTGTTTTGTGCTCGCTCTCCGAAACATTCACTCTTTGAGGTGTCAAAGGATTTTTTTCCTTGACGATTAGCCCACAACACAAGAACTCGAAGCGTGGGGCAAAACGCAACGCATCCCCAGGTCAAAGTATCCCAAGCCTCGGTGCTTTTGGTGTCATTGCCAACCCTGCGCATAGTGTGCTGTCTGCAGCATTAGAGCCAAAAAGACCAATCTCCCACTGCATAAGGTGCGTTGTTGAGGGTGCCTGGCTGGAAAAAAAGCCATGTTTGGGCCGTGAAGTGTCTACCGTTCCTAGCCCCATGCACCAAAAGCGCCCTAACAACAGCTTGGCATGTTTGCCCATACCTGTGCACGCAAGTGGCTCCGATTACGAGCTTGAGCTCCAATGCTAAGTTATGGCCTTCCAGACTTCACTGTGTTGGGCTGGCACAAAACAATGAAAATGGACCAGGTATGGCTGTGCTACCAACATTAGACCAGCATTTTGACAAAGAGCAAAGAGCAAAGAGCAAAGAGCAATTCATCCCCTTTTGGAACAAAGTTTCTGTCCTTTGGATGCTTTTGAGGTCATTGCCAACACTGCGCACAGTGTAGTGTTTGCAGCATTAGAGCCAAAAAGACCAATCTCTAATAGCATAAGGTGCGGTGTTGAGCGTGTTACACTAGACGGAACCATCTTTTTGCGCCGTGAAGTGTCCGATGTTCCTAGCCCCACACACCTAAAGCGCCCTAACAACAGCTGGGGATGTTTGCCAGTGCCGGTGTAGGCAAGTGGCTCGTGCTGTGAGCATCGACTCGCATGGTAAGTTGTGGTCTTAGCACTGCACTATGTTGGGTTGGCACAACGCAATGCAGATGGATGAGGTATTGTTTAGCTACCAGCATCATAGCATTTTGACACGCATGGAATATTTATGTGATGCTTGGGACTACCAAGTGCCTTAAGGTGTAGGGGGGAGCAAGGTCAAGAACATGAAAGATTGGTCCAACCTACATTTCACATCTGCAAGATTTTGATCAAGGATTCCCCAAGTACCTATGTGGTTGATGCATTATTGTTGCCACAATGAGGGTGGGGCTGCTACAACAAAATGCGACATGTTCAAACACAAAGACCGGTGGCAATGAAGTAAGGATGCAAGAGAGGTGAAGGTTTGTTGCATCCCGTTGTTGAAAAGTTGTGCAGACATCTATAATTTTGCCGTGAGAGGAGGGATGTCCAACGGCAAGGAAAGCCTTGTTGATTTAGGTAGCTGCAGCCACGGTTGATGAGGGGTTCAGCGGACCGAATGACGCGCAATCCACAAGCTATTACGGGGCCACTTCGGTATGGGAGTGCACCAACACATGCTGGTACAAGATTTCGCTGCGTCTAACATTGCACTTGAAACTTACGATGAAAAAACCAAATTACACCTCTACAATACCGGTGTTCTTGGCCACTCTTGGGCCATCTTCCATCAAAATGTTGAACACTTCTCAGAGGCTTCGTGCACTAGTCCACTTAGGCAGCATTTGAATTGCATTCCAAGAGTCTCAAGGACATGAAGCAATTTTAGATATATTGCATCACCAAGATTATCAACTGTAGAAGCAAGTGTGGACACAAGCTCCTCAACACACTTGGGAACACATCTCGTGCTTTGTCCTTAGTTGAGGGGGTTTCCTATTTGATCAATTTCCCCTGGTTATGCACGGAGTGCACACACATTACAACAACCTTGTGGAAGACCATTACCATTTTTTCCTCGCCTTTGTGCCGCTCTAGTCTGCAGAGGTTTATGTCGTACAATGTGTAGGAGAATAGATTGGAACATGCCCTAGCTGGAGGTACATTGCTTTGCGCACATAAGGGACCCTGCTCTATGACCCTGTTCTAACGTTGTTTCTTGTACCTGCCCCTGTGTCATCATTGTCTCTTGTTGCAGCCATCTAATGCCAAACCATCAAGTGTCCCTGAGCACTTACACGCCTGAATACCAGGCTACCCCCTCCCCATGCAAGCCTTCGCAATGGACGGCCTTATGGGCTGTTCCTGTGGGGGCGGTGTTTGTCGTGCTTGGGATGGGCTTGGGCCATGCCGCCGCGCCGATGTTGTTGGCCACCACCCCTGCAGTGTTCCAGCGCACCCTGCCCAAGCCCATGTTGGCTAGTGGGCAAGCAACCCTCCCACGCCCACAATCGCCAGTGAGTGCGGCCGTCCCAGAGTTCTCTGCTCGCCATTTGGCCCCTGCATCCCGCAGCCATACCTCAAGCAGTAGCCCCAATCTCGCAGGTGTCGATGTTGGCGTTGCCATGCCCTTGTCCCTATTGTGGGCCGTGGGCATTGTAACGGGCTTGTTTGGCCTTGCAAGGAGCATCAAGGGCCAGACCGAATCTTGGGCTATGGCTGCAACCGGCCCTGCCAAGCCACTTTTGAGCGAAGCTGACGTGGATGTTGCTGAAGAGGACCAGCAAAACTCCAACCATTCGCTAGCAGAGACCGATGCCGCGCGTATTAGTGCCGCTGCCGTCTCACAGCTGATGGAAGAAGGAGAGCTTCAAGTTGACGTTGCTGTGGGATCCAGCGCTTTGGCCACGGAAGTGGAATCTCCAGGTGTCATGTCAATTGCCCTTTCGGCCCTATTGATCCTCGCCGTCTTTGGCAGTGGACTTGCCGTCGCATGTGGCACGCAAGTGGCTATGCAGGGAGTCCTTGGCGTCATTGCACTTTACATCATCATGTCCATCAATGAATATGTCGTACACCGCTACTATCAGCACCTTGGGTGGAACACCAGTGGTGTGTTCATGTTTTTGAAGCCAATGATCCCAACCCTCCCGAGGCTGAAATCCTCCGGTCATGTCGAGCACCACAGGGAGACGCTTGATGACATGAGCTTGGACACCCGTTCGCATCACATCTTGGATGTCGACCCATACCGGGGGACCGCTTTCTCGTGGTCCATATCTGCCATCATGACCCTCGAGATTGCCTTGCAGTCGTACCCAATCCTATGGCTACTTGGGTGGTCTTGGACATGGAGCACCGTGGGGCTTGTTGCGGGAGTGGGATTCCATGCCGCCGTTTGGCAAGCCCTTCACCCAGCCATGCATGGTCTGCCTGACCCGCCTCTTGCCTACGGCATGCCAGGCTGGCTGTTGGCGCGCTTCCGGGAGAGCCCGTATTTCCGGTTCCTCTATGTCAACCATGTCGGACATCATCGAGTGCCTGGAGCTCATGCGAACTATAACGTGTGTTACCCGTTGGCGGATCACCTGTTTGGAACTTATGCAGGGGTGATCCCTCCCAAGGCCTAAAGCACACAAGGCCAGCATGATGGGCATGTATACCCAATGCTTAATATTGTGTTAAGGATGTCCAAGAGCCCCTCTCATTTTATGCACCGGCATCCATCATGTATGGCACGATTTGGTGATCTATGCCGACGCAGGTGTGTATCTCTGTGGAAGAAGTATTGGTGTTGATTGCGAGGATCTTAGCTGTCTTTTTGCAAACTGCAACATGTGTGGGCCATGGCTATGGCATGATGCCGCATGCTGTTTTGAATTATACTGTCGGTGCACGCAATTTGTGTACATACACAACAACAGACAGCCGAGCCTGATTCAAAGTCACCGGGCTTTGATGCCATTTGGTATGTACCGCATCAATCACTTGCACAGTGGCTAGTTGTCCAGTGCTCTTGACTTTCAATGGCTAGACGTCCCCCCGTTTGCTGAAATGCAATGGGTGCAAGACGCACGGGTAGCGGCCACTCAACTGCCGTTGTGGACCCCGTTCCCCTCTAGCCATTGCATTTGAGTGGCTGGTAGCGTCTTCTACACTTTTGTTGGCTTGGCGATTTGTGTCCGCTCAATGAAGTGTGTGGTGTGTTGATTCCTTGGCGCCGTTTTTTTTTTTGAGCCCTAAGCTGTGGAAGTTTGTTTACCACAAAATCATTTGTATTATTTTGAGCGTTTATTTCTTCAAAATACCTGCAATATTCATCCGGCCCCCTTCTAGTAGCCTAACAATATGTTTGTCCAGCCACGATCAGTCGCTGGACAACAGGGGGAACGGAAATATACTAGCACATTGTATTTGGGTTTCAATGTTGAGGCAACCCGGTAGGCACTGGTAGGCTGGCGTACCACCTGGTATTCCACGGTGTGACAGCGTGCCACTTTCCACACCACAATTGTCTATTGTCACAGTTCTATCTGCAATGCCATGATGACGTGCATGGTGCCTCGCGGCCTTTGAGGTGCCGGACCGTCTAGGGCATTTGTGAGATGCAATGCTGCACCCTTGCCCCATTGTAGGACTTGTCAGCTGAATGGTGTTCCGGTGTCCGGTGATACCTTTTCGCTGATGCATAACAATGATGGTGGTGATGGTGACAACAGCTTTGTGACGCATTCCCACCCTGTCCCTCCCGGCCTTCTAATAGCCCATTCCCACCCAAACTTTCTTGTCTTGAGATGGGTCCGAGGCTGTGGACACAACCACACCTCAGGGCACAAGGCTGCCCAGCATTTGGAGGGCGGGGGATGAACAATGGATGTCCATTGTATCATATATTGCCTTGTAATTGGTGCCTATATGGCCCCTAACAGTGGACCAGTGTTTCATGGTTGCTTGACCCAGAATATGTATGTCATTGGTGGTGGATCCACTTGCCTTTGCTTGGCTTCTGTTATTTGTAGAATACAAAGGAACATGAGCCGGGTGCATGCGCTCCCACACGAGGGGTGTGTGCGCCGTGCAAGTGCACATGATACATTGATGAACACAGGCTGATGTGACAGTGCAGACAAGTTAGTTGAGGTTCATGTTTTCTTGCTTCAGGTGCTTGCTGAGATATGATACCCTGTATGGGTATTTGTGTCCTAGGGGTGGCTGTGGGGTGTTGGGTGTTGTGCTCACGTAGGTATGGCAGAATGCACAGAGGATCACCCCATGCTAGGTGTTGCATATGTCACTCCCACTGTGGGGTGTTCTGTGGACACCAGCCCCGGGTTTCTCCGAGACCATCAAAGTGGCCGAGTCCACCGCTCGGTGCGGCGGATGCGTGGGGTGGGTTCCCAGTAGGTGGGGCATGTCACATGCTATACGATTTGCAAGCCATCCACATAAAGCAACCTTCTTATAAATGAGAGGACAAAGCAGGTGCAACATCACGAACAAAGGATCAACCAATGCCCACCCTAAGATGCGGTGGTTGATCCCATGCAGCGTGGCCAAGAGGTGCAGTGCATGGCTGTTTTAGCCAATCCCATTGTCCTTCGGGGAGAGGGGTGTTCCATATGTTCTAGAGGTGCATTTTGTTGGCACCTTGCTCCAACAATTTCTCTACAAATAGTCGTGTCTTGTCAAGGTACACTGTACCGTGTTTGCAGTGCTATGCGCATAATTTGTTTTGTGCTCGCTCTCCGAAACATTCACTCTTTGAGGTGTCAAAGGATTTTTTTCCTTGACGATTAGCCCACAACACAAGAACTCGAAGCGTGGGGCAAAACGCAACGCATCCCCAGGTCAAAGTATCCCAAGCCTCGGTGCTTTTGGTGTCATTGCCAACCCTGCGCATAGTGTGCTGTCTGCAGCATTAGAGCCAAAAAGACCAATCTCCCACTGCATAAGGTGCGTTGTTGAGGGTGCCTGGCTGGAAAAAAAGCCATGTTTGGGCCGTGAAGTGTCTACCGTTCCTAGCCCCATGCACCAAAAGCGCCCTAACAACAGCTTGGCATGTTTGCCCATACCTGTGCACGCAAGTGGCTCCGATTACGAGCATGAGCTCCAATGCTAAGTTATGGCCTTCCAGACTTCACTGTGTTGGGTTGGCACAAAACAATGAAAATGGACCAGGTATGGCTGTGCTACCAACATTAGACCAGCATTTTGACAAGGAGCAAAGAGCAAAGAGCAAAGAGCAATTCATCCCCTTTTGGAACAAAGTTTCTGTCCTTTGGATGCTTTTGAGGTCATTGCCAACACTGCGCACAGTGTAGTGTTTGCAGCATTAGAGCCAAAAAGACCAATCTCCAATAGCATAAGGGGCGGTGTTGAGCGTGTTACACTAGACGGAACCATCTTTTTGCGCCGTGAAGTGTCCAATGTTCCTAGCCCCACACACCTAAAGCGCCCTAACAACAGCTGGGGATGTTTGCCAGTGCCGGTGTAGGCAAGTGGCTCGTGCTGTGAGCATCGACTCGCATGGTAAGTTGTGGTCTTAGCACTGCACTATGTTGGGTTGGCACAACGCAATGCAGATGGATGAGGTATTGTTTAGCTACCAGCATCATAGCATTTTGACACGCATGGAATATCTCTCGGGGACGATCCTGTTCCTTCCAACTTTGTGGGTTTTCACGGGTTGGCGACCTTGTTGCCTCATTTTTGCCAACTGAGTGTTCCGGAGGTAGGGGTATGTGGGGTATATCCGGAAAGCCCTTGAAAAGGGCTATTTGGAACACCCCAGGTCTGCTTGCTGGACTGACGACATGTCTGAGATTTTCGTCCGTTTCCGACGGTGCATGTGTTGCTTGCTGCCTCTTTTTGTTAACAGGCAGCTACCATGTCCTCATACAAATTTACACCACGGGCTGTTGCTTCCCCAGACGCACCACAAAAGCAGTTGATGCGCAAAAGGGCTCGCTCTGGGGGTGAACGGTGGGTGCAAGTGGCTCGACATGTGCCCGGTAGCCAGGTAAAAAAACCCCGTACCGCCCGGTCACAGCCACCCGCATGCTCCCACAAGGAGCACGACATTCTGACGACCGCTGAGGTCACCGCTTTTGCTGCCCATGCCCCTTAACGAGGGTTGGGTGCCCGTGAAAGCACGGAGGTTGCAAGATTGGCAAAAATTGAAGAAATATGTCCCTGTCCACAAACAGGGGGATGTCTGCCCTAATGGGGTCCCCGCCCTGCCTGAAAAAAGCAATGCTGACAGTGACAGTGATTCTGAATAAAAATGGATTAACGGTGCAGTGCTGTGTTTGTGTGCACCGTCCCATGTGTTGTGCTGCGCTGAAAAATGACAACCCCTCCCCCCCAAACCCATACATTTCTGAAATGGCGTTTTCTTGCATATTTCAAAAAGTATACACATACCCCCCCCCAGGTGACGACATGTTTGCACGTGGAAGCAAAAGTTGCAGAAACTACCGAAAAGTGCCAAAACCCACAAAGTTGGCAGGTTCTGAATGTCCCCGAGAGATATTTATGTGATGCTTGGGACTACCAAGTGCCTTAAGGTGTAGTGGGTAGCAAGGTCAAGAACATGAAAGATTGGTCCACCCTACATTTCACATCTGCAAGATTTTGATCAAGGATTCCCCAAGTACCGATGTGGTTGATGCATTATTGTTGCCACAATGAGGGTGGGGCTGCTACAACAAAATGCGACATGTTCAAACACAAAGACCGGTGGCAATGAAGTAAGGATGCAAGAGAGGTGAAGGTTTGTTGCATCCCGTTGTTGAAAAGTTGTGCAGACATCTATAATTTTGCCTTGAGAGGAGGGATGTCCAACGGCAAGGACAGCCTTGTTGATTTAGGTAGCTGCAGCCACGGTTGATGAGGGGTTCAGCGGACCGAATGACGCGCAATCCACAAGCTATTACGGGGCCACTTTGGTATGGGAGTGCACCAACACATGCTGGTACAAGATTTCGCTGCGTCTAACATTGCACTTGAAACTTACGATGAAAAAACCAAATTACACCTCTACAATACCGGTGTTCTTGGCCACTCTTGGGCCATCTTCCATCAAAATGTTGAACACTTCTCAGAGGCTTCGTGCACTAGTCCACTTAGGCAGCATTTGAATTGCATTCCAAGAGTCTCAAGGACATGAAGAAGATTCAGATATATTGCATCACCAAGATTATCAACTGTAGAAGCAAGTGTGGACACAAGCTCCTCAACACACTTGGGAACACATCTCGTGCTTTGTCCTTAGTTGAGGGGGTTTCCTATTTGATCAATTTTCCCTGGTTATGCACGGAGTGCACACACATTACAACAACCTTGTGGAAGACCATTACCATTTTTTCCTCGCCTTTGTGCCGCTCTAGTCTGCAGAGGTTTATGTCGTACAATGGGTAGGAGAATAGATTGGAACATGCCCTAGCTGGAGGTACATTGCTTTGCGCACATAAGGGACCCTGCTCTATGACCCTGTTCTAACGTTGTTTCTTGTACCTGCCCCTGTGTCATCATTGTCTCTTGTTGCAGCCATCTAATGCCAAACCATCAAGTGTCCCTGAGCACTTACACGCCTGAATACCAGGCTACCCCCTCCCCATGCAAGCCTTCGCAATGGACGGCCTTATGGGCTGTTCCTGTGGGGGCGGTGTTTGTCGTGCTTGGGATGGGCTTGGGCTATGCCGCCGCGCCGATGATGTTGGCCACCACCCCTGCAGTGTTCCAGCGCACCCTGCCCAAGCCCATGTTGGCTAGTGGGCAAGCAACCCTCCCACGCCCACAATCGCCAGTGAGTGCGGCCGTCCCAGAGTTCTCTGCTCGCCATTTGGCCCCTGCATCCCGCAGCCATACCTCAAGCAGTAGCCCCAATCTCGCAGGTGTCGATGTTGGCGTTGCCATGCCCTTGTCCCTATTGTGGGCCGTGGGCATTGTAATGGGCTTGTTTGGCCTTGCAAGGAGCATCAAGGGCCAGACCGAATCCTGGGCTATGGCTGCAACCGGCCCTGCCAAGCCACTTTTGAGCGAAGCTGACGTGGACGTTGCTGAAGAGGACCGGCAAAACTCCAACCATTCGCTAGCAGAGACCGATGCCGCGCGTATTAGTGCCGCTGCCGTCTCACAGCTGATGGAAGAAGGAGAGGTTCAAGTTGACGTTGCTGTGGGATCCAGCGCTTTGGCCACGGAAGTGGAATCTCCAGGTGTCATGTCAATTGCCCTTTCGGCCCTATTGATCCTCGCCGTCTTTGGCAGTGGACTTGCCGTCGCATGTGGCACGCAAGTGGCTATGCAGGGAGTCCTTGGCGTCATTGCACTTTACATCATCATGTCCATCAATGAATATGTCGTACACCGCTACTATCAGCACCTTGGGTGGAACACCAGTGGTGTGTTCATGTTTTTGAAGCCAATGATCCCAACCCTCCCGAGGCTGAAATCCTCCGGTCATGTCGAGCACCACAGGGAGACGCTTGATGACATGAGCTTGGACACCCGTTCGCATCACATCTTGGATGTCGACCCATACCGGGGGACCGCTTTCTCGTGGTCCATATCTGCCATCATGACCCTCGAGATTGCCTTGCAGTCGTACCCAATCCTATGGCTACTTGGGTGGTCTTGGACATGGAGCACCGTGGGGCTTGTTGCGGGAGTGGGATTCCATGCCGCCGTTTGGCAAGCCCTTCACCCAGCCATGCATGGTCTGCCTGACCCGCCTCTTGCCTACGGCATGCCAGGCTGGCTGTTGGCGCGCTTCCGGGAGAGCCCGTATTTCCGGTTCCTCTATGTCAACCATGTCGGACATCATCGAGTGCCTGGAGCTCATGCGAACTATAACGTGTGTTACCCGTTGGCGGATCACCTGTTTGGAACTTATGCAGGGGTGATCCCTCCCAAGGCCTAAAGCACACAAGGCCAGCATGATGGGCATGTACACCCAATGCTTAATATTGTATTAAGGATGTCCAAGAGCCCCTCTCATTTTATGCACCGGCATCCATCATGTATGGCACGATTTGGTGATCTATGCCGACGCAGGTGTGTATCTCTGTGGAAGAACTATTGGTGTTGATTGCGAGGATCTTAGCTGTCTTTTTGCAAACTGCAACATGTGTGGGCCATGGCTATGGCATGATGCCGTATGCTGTTTTGAATTATACTGTCGGTGCACGCAATTTGTGTACATACACAACAACAGACAGCCGAGCCTGATTCAAAGTCACCGGGCTTTGATGCCATTTGGTATGTACCGCATCAATCACTTGCACAGTGGCTAGTTGTCCAGTGCTCTTGACTTTCAATGGCTAGACAACCCCCGTTTGCTGAAATGCAATGGGTGCAAGACGCACGGGTAGCGGCCACTCAACTGCCGTTGTGGACCCCGTTCCCCTCTAGCCATTGCATTTGAGTGGCTGGTAGCGTCTTCTACACTTTTGTTGGCTTGGCGATTTGTGTCCGCTCAATGAAGTGTGTGGTGTGTTGATTCCTTGGCGCCGTTTTTTTTTTAGCCCTAAGATGTGGAAGTTTGTTTACCACAGAATTATTTATATTATTTTGAGCGTTTATTTCTTCAAAATACCTGCAATATTCATCCGGCCCCCTTCTAGTAGCCTAACAATATGTTTGTCCAGCCACGATCAGTCGCTGGACAACAGGGGGAACGGAAATATACTAGCACATTGTATTTGGGTTTCAATGTTGAGGCAACCCGGTAGGCACTGGTAGGCTGGCGTACCACCTGGTATTCCACGGTGTGACAGCGTGCCACTTTCCACACCACAATTGTCTATTGTCACAGTTCTATCTGCAATGCCATGATGACGTGCATGGTGCCTCGCGGCCTTTGAGGTGCCGGACCGTCTAGGGCATTTGTGAGATGCAATGCTGCACCCTTGCCCCATTGTAGGACTTGTCAGCTGAATGGTGTTCCGGTGTCCGGTGATACCTTTTCGCTGATGCATAACAATGATGGTGGTGATGGTGACAACAGCTTTGTGACGCATTCCCACCCTGTCCCTCCCGGCCTTCTAATAGCCCATTCCCACCCAAACCTTCTTGTCTTGAGATGGGTCCGAGGCTGTGGACACAACCACACCTCAGGGCACAAGGCTGCCCAGCATTTGGAGGGCGGGGGATGAACAATGGATGTCCATTGTATCATATATTGCCTTGTAATTGGTGCCTATATGGCCCCTAACAGTGGACCAGTGTTTCATGGTTGCTTGACCCAGAATATGTATGTCATTGGTGGTGGATCCACTTGCCTTTGCTTGGCTTCTGTTATTTGTAGAATACAAAGGAACATGAGCCGGGTGCATGCGCTCCCACACGAGGGGTGTGTGCGCCATGCAAGTGCACATGATACATTGATGAACACAGGCTGATGTGACAGTGCAGACAAGTTAGTTGAGGTTCATGTTTTCTTGCTTCAGGTGCTTGCTGAGATATGATACCCTGTATGGGTATTTGTGTCCTAGGGGTGGCTGTGGGGTGTTGGGTGTTGTGCTCACGTAGGTATGGCAGAATGCACAGAGGATCACCCCATGCTAGGTGTTGCATATGTCACTCCCACTGTGGGGTGTTCTGTGGACACCAGCCCCGGGTTTCTCCGAGACCATCAAAGTGGCCGAGTCCACCGCTCGGTGCGGCGGATGCGTGGGGCAGGTTCCCAGTAGGTGGGGCATGTCACATGCTATACGATTTGCAAGCCATCCACATAAAGCAACCTTCTTATAAATGAGAGGACAAAGCAGGTGCAACATCACGAACAAAGGATCAACCAATGCCCACCCTAAGATGCGATGGTTGAGCCCATGCAGCGTGGCCAAGAGGTGCAGTGCATGGCTGTTTTAGCCAATCCCATTGTCCTTCGGGGAGAGGGGTGTTCCATATGTTCTAGAGGTGCATTTTGTTGGCACCTTGCTCCAACAATTTCTCTACAAATAGTTGTGTCTTGTCAAGGTACACTGTACCGTGTTTGCAGTGCTATGCGCATAATTTGTTTTGTGCTCGCTCTCCGAAACATTCACTCTTTGAGGTGTCAAAGGATTTTTTTCCTTGACGATTAGCCCACAACACAAGAACTCGAAGCGTGGGGCAAAATGCAACGCATCCCCAGGTCAAAGTATCCCAAGCCTCGGTGCTTTTGGTGTCATTGCCAACCCTGCGCATAGTGTGCTGTCTGCAGCATTAGAGCCAAAAAGACCAATCTCCCACTGCATAAGGTGCGTTGTTGAGGGTGCCTGGCTGGAAAAAAAGCCATGTTTGGGCCGTGAAGTGTCTACCGTTCCTAGCCCCATGCACCAAAAGCGCCCTAACAACAGCTTGGCATGTTTGCCCATACCTGTGCACGCAAGTGGCTCTGATTACGAGCTTGAGCTCCAATGCTAAGTTATGGCCTTCCAGACTTCACTGTGTTGGGTTGGCACAAAACAATGAAAATGGACCAGGTATGGCTGTGCTACCAACATTAGACCAGCATTTTGACAAAGAGCAAAGAGCAAAGAGCAAAGAGCAATTCATCCCCTTTTGGAACAAAGTTTCTGTCCTTTGGATGCTTTTGACGTCATTGCCAACACTGCGCACAGTGTAGTGTTTGCAGCATTAGAGCCAAAAAGACCAATCTCCAATAGCATAAGGGGCGGTGTTGAGCGTGTTACACTAGACGGAACCATCTTTTTGCGCCGTGAAGTGTCCGATGTTCCTAGCCCCACACACCTAAAGCGCCCTAACAACAGCTGGGGATGTTTGCCAGTGCCGGTGTAGGCAAGTGGCTCCTGCTGTGAGCATCGACTCGCATGGTAAGTTGTGGTCTTAGCACTGCACTATGTTGGGTTGGCACAACGCAATGCAGATGGATGAGGTATTGTTTAGCTACCAGCATCATAGCATTTTGACACGCATGGAATATTTATGTGATGCTTGGGACTACCAAGTGCCTTAAGGTGTAGTGGGGAGCAAGGTCAAGAACATGAAAGATTGGTCCACCCTACATTTCACATCTGCAAGATTTTGATCAAGGATTCCCCAAGTACCGATGTGGTTGATGCATTATTGTTGCCACAATGAGGGTGGGGCTGCTACAACAAAATGCGACATGTTCAAACACAAAGACCGGTGGCAATGAAGTAAGGATGCTAGAGAGGTGAAGGTTTGTTGCATCCCGTCGTTGAAAAGTTGTGCAGACATCTATAATTTTGCCGTGAGAGGAGGGATGTCCAACGGCAAGGAAAGCCTTGTTGATTTAGGTAGCTGCAGCCACGGTTGATGAGGGGTTCAGCGGACCGAATGACGCGCAATCCACAAGCTATTACGGGGCCACTTTGGTATGGGAGTGCACCAACACATGCTGGTACAAGATTTCGCTGCGTCTAACATTGCACTTGAAACTTACGATGAAAAAACCAAATTACACCTCTACAATACCGGTGTTCTTGGCCACTCTTGGGCCATCTTCCATCAAAATGTTGAACACTTCTCAGAGGCTTCGTGCACTAGTCCACTTAGGCAGCATTTGAATTGCATTCCAAGAGTCTCAAGGACATGAAGAAGATTCAGATATATTGCATCACCAAGATTATCAACTGTAGAAGCAAGTGTGGACACAAGCTCCTCAACACACTTGGGAACACATCTCGTGCTTTGTCCTTAGTTGAGGGGGTTTCCTATTTGATCAATTTCCCCTGGTTATGCACGGAGTGCACACACATTACAACAACCTTGTGGAAGACCATTACCATTTTTTCCTCGCCTTTGTGCCGCTCTAGTCTGCAGAGGTTTATGTCGTACAATGGGTAGGAGAATAGATTGGAACATGCCCTAGCTGGAGGTACATTGCTTTGCGCACATAAGGGACCCTGCTCTATGACCCTGTTCTAACGTTGTTTCTTGTACCTGCCCCTGTGTCATCATTGTCTCTTGTTGCAGCCATCTAATGCCAAACCATCAAGTGTCCCTGAGCACTTACACGCCTGAATACCAGGCTACCCCCTCCCCATGCAAGCCTTCGCAATGGACGGCCTTATGGGCTGTTCCTGTGGGGGCGGTGTTTGTCGTGCTTGGGATGGGCTTGGGCTATGCCGCCGCGCCGATGATGTTGGCCACCACCCCTGCAGTGTTCCAGCGCACCCTGCCCAAGCCCATGTTGGCTAGTGGGCAAGCAACCCTCCCACGCCCACAATCGCCAGTGAGTGCGGCCGTCCCAGAGTTCTCTGCTCGCCATTTGGCCCCTGCATCCCGCAGCCATACCTCAAGCAGTAGCCCCAATCTCGCAGGTGTCGATGTTGGCGTTGCCATGCCCTTGTCCCTATTGTGGGCCGTGGGTATTGTAATGGGCTTGTTTGGCCTTGCAAGGAGCATCAAGGGCCAGACCGAATCCTGGGCTATGGCTGCAACCGGCCCTGCCAAGCCACTTTTGAGCGAAGCTGACGTGGACGTTGCTGAAGAGGACCAGCAAAACTCCAACCATTCGCTAGTAGAGACCGATGCCGCGCGTATTAGTGCCGCTGCCGTCTCACAGCTGATGGAAGAAGGAGAGGTTCAAGTTGACGTTGCTGTGGGATCCAGCGCTTTGGCCACGGAAGTGGAATCTCCAGGTGTCATGTCAATTGCCCTTTCGGCCCTATTGATCCTCGCCGTCTTTGGCAGTGGACTTGCCGTCGCATGTGGCACGCAAGTGGCTATGCAGGGAGTCCTTGGCGTCATTGCACTTTACATCATCATGTCCATCAATGAATATGTCGTACACCGCTACTATCAGCACCTTGGGTGGAACACCAGTGGTGTGTTCATGTTTTTGAAGCCAATGATCCCAACCCTCCCGAGGCTGAAATCCTCCGGTCATGTCGAGCACCACAGGGAGACGCTTGATGACATGAGCTTGGACACCCGTTCGCATCACATCTTGGATGTCGACCCATACCGGGGGACCGCTTTCTCGTGGTCCATATCTGCCATCATGACCCTCGAGATTGCCTTGCAGTCGTACCCAATCCTATGGCTACTTGGGTGGTCTTGGACATGGAGCACCGTGGGGCTTGTTGCGGGAGTGGGATTCCATGCCGCCGTTTGGCAAGCCCTTCACCCAGCCATGCATGGTCTGCCTGACCCGCCTCTTGCCTACGGCATGCCAGGCTGGCTGTTGGCGCGCTTCCGGGAGAGCCCGTATTTCCGGTTCCTCTATGTCAACCATGTCGGACATCATCGAGTGCCTGGAGCTCATGCGAACTATAACGTGTGTTACCCGTTGGCGGATCACCTGTTTGGAACTTATGCAGGGGTGATCCCTCCCAAGGCCTAAAGCACACAAGGCCAGCATGATGGGCATGTATACCCAATGCTTAATATTGTATTAAGGATGTCCAAGAGCCCCTCTCATTTTATGCACCGGCATCCATCATGTATGGCACGATTTGGTGATCTATGCCGACGCAGGTGTGTATCTCTGTGGAAGAACTATTGGTGTTGATTGCGAGGATCTTAGCTGTCTTTTTGCAAACTGCAACATGTGTGGGCCATGGCTATGGCATGATGCCGTATGCTGTTTTGAATTATACTGTCGGTGCACGCAATTTGTGTACATACACAACAACAGACAGCCGAGCCTGATTCAAAGTCACCGGGCTTTGATGCCATTTGGTATGTACCGCATCAATCACTTGCACAGTGGCTAGTTGTCCAGTGCTCTTGACTTTCAATGGCTAGACAACCCCCGTTTGCTGAAATGCAATGGGTGCAAGACGCACGGGTAGCGGCCACTCAACTGCCGTTGTGGACCCCGTTCCCCTCTAGCCATTGCATTTGAGTGGCTGGTAGTGTCTTCTACACTTTTGTTGGCTTGGCGATTTGTGTCCGCTCAATGAAGTGTGTGGTGTGTTGATTCCTTGGCGCCGTTTTTTTTTTAGGCCTAAGCTGTGGAAGTTTGTTTACCACAGAATTATTTATATTATTTTGAGCGTTTATTTCTTCAAAATACCTGCAATGCCCATCCGGCCCCCTTCTAGTAGCCTAACAATATGTTTGTCCAGCCACGATCAGTCGCTGGACAACAAGGGGAACGGAAATATACTAGCACATTGTATTTGGGTTTCAATGTTGAGGCAACCCGGTAGGCACTGGTAGGCTGGCGTACCACCTGGTATTCCACGGTGTGACAGCGTGCTACTTTCCACACCACAATTGTCTATTGTCACAGTTCTATCTGCAATGCCATGATGACGTGCATGGTGCCTCGCGGCCTTTGAGGTGCCGGACCGTCTAGGGCATTTGTGAGATGCAATGCTGCACCCTTGCCCCATTGTAGGACTTGTCAGCTGAATGGTGTTCCGGTGTCCGGTGATACCTTTTCGCTGATGCATAACAATGATGGTGGTGATGGTGACAACAGCTTCGTGACGCATTCCCACCCTGTCCCTCCCGGCCTTCTAATAGCCCATTCCCACCCAAACTTTCTTGTCTTGAGATGGGTCCGAGGCTGTGGACACAACCACACCTCAGGGCACAAGGCTGCCCAGCATTTGGAGGGCGGGGGATGAACAATGGATGTCCATTGTATCATATATTGCCTTGTAATTGGTGCCTATATGGCCCCTAACAGTGGACCAGTGTTTCATGGTTGCTTGACCCAGAATATGTCTGTCATTGGTGGTGGATCCACTTGCCTTTGCTTGGCTTCTGTTATTTGTAGAATACAAAGGAACATGAGCCGGGTGCATGCGCTCCCACACGAGGGGTGTGTGCGCCATGCAAGTGCACATGATACATTGATGAACACAGGCTGATGTGACAGGGCAGACAAGTTAGTTGAGGTTCATGTTTTCTTGCTTCAGGTGCTTGCTGAGATATGATACCCTGTATGGGTATTTGTGTCCTAGGGGTGGCTGTGGGGTGTTGGGTGTTGTGCTCACGTAGGTATGGCAGAATGCACAGAGGATCACCCCATGCTAGGTGTTGCATATGTCACTCCCACTGTGGGGTGTTCTGTGGACACCAGCCCCGGGTTTCTCCGAGACCATCAAAGTGGCCGAGTCCACCGCTCGGTGCGGCGGATGCGTGGGGCAGGTTCCCAGTAGGTGGGGCATGTCACATGCTATACGATTTGCAAGCCATCCACATAAAGCAACCTTCTTATAAATGAGAGGACAAAGCAGGTGCAACATCACCAACAAAGGATCAACCAATGCCCACCCTAAGATGCGATGGTTGAGCCCATGCAGCGTGGCCAAGAGGTGCAGTGCATGGCTGTTTTAGCCAATATTGTCCTTCGGGGAGAGGGGAGTTCCATATGTTCTAGAGGTGCATTTTGTTGGCACCTTGCTCCAACAATTTCTCTACAAATAGTTGTGTCTTGTCAAGGTACACTGTACCGTGTTTGCAGTGCTATGCGCATAATTTGTTTTGTGCTCGCTCTCCGAAACATTCACTCTTTGAGGTGTCAAAGGATTTTTTTCCTTGACGATTAGCCCACAACACAAGAACTCGAAGCGTGGGGCAAAACGCAACGCATCCCCAGGTCAAAGTATCCCAAGCCTCGGTGCTTTTGGTGTCATTGCCAACCCTGCGCATAGTGTGCTGTCTGCAGCATTAGAGCCAAAAAGACCAATCTCCCACTGCATAAGGTGCGTTGTTGAGGGTGCCTGGCTGGAAAAAAAGCCATGTTTGGGCCGTGAAGTGTCTACCGTTCCTAGCCCCATGCACCAAAAGCGCCCTAACAACAGCTTGGCATGTTTGCCCATACCTGTGCACGCAAGTGGCTCTGATTACGAGCTTGAGCTCCAATGCTAAGTTATGGCCTTCCAGACTTCACTGTGTTGGGTTGGCACAAAACAATGAAAATGGACCAGGTATGGCTGTGCTACCAACATTAGACCAGCATTTTGACAAAGAGCAAAGAGCAAAGAGCAAAGAGCAATTCATCCCCTTTTGGAACAAAGTTTCTGTCCTTTGGATGCTTTTGACGTCATTGCCAACACTGCGCACAGTGTAGTGTTTGCAGCATTAGAGCCAAAAAGACCAATCTCCAATAGCATAAGGGGCGGTGTTGAGCGTGTTACACTAGACGGAACCATCTTTTTGCGCCGTGAAGTGTCCGATGTTCCTAGCCCCACACACCTAAAGCGCCCTAACAACAGCTGGGGATGTTTGCCAGTGCCGGTGTAGGCAAGTGGCTCCTGCTGTGAGCATCGACTCGCATGGTAAGTTGTGGTCTTAGCACTGCACTATGTTGGGTTGGCACAACGCAATGCAGATGGATGAGGTATTGTTTAGCTACCAGCATCATAGCATTTTGACACGCATGGAATATTTATGTGATGCTTGGGACTACCAAGTGCCTTAAGGTGTAGTGGGGAGCAAGGTCAAGAACATGAAAGATTGGTCCACCCTACATTTCACATCTGCAAGATTTTGATCAAGGATTCCCCAAGTACCGATGTGGTTGATGCATTATTGTTGCCACAATGAGGGTGGGGCTGCTACAACAAAATGCGACATGTTCAAACACAAAGACCGGTGGCAATGAAGTAAGGATGCAAGAGAGGTGAAGGTTTGTTGCATCCCGTTGTTGAAAAGTTGTGCAGACATCTATAATTTTGCCTTGAGAGGAGGGATGTCCAATGGCAAGGAAAGCCTTGTTGATTTAGGTAGCTGCAGCCACGGTTGATGAGGGGTTCAGCGGACCGAATGACGCGCAATCCACAAGCTATTACGGGGCCACTTTGGTATGGGAGTGCACCAACACATGCTGGTACAAGATTTCGCTGCGTCTAACATTGCACTTGAAACTTACGATGAAAAAACCAAATTACACCTCTACAATACCGGTGTTCTTGGCCACTCTTGGGCCATCTTCCATCAAAATGTTGAACACTTCTCAGAGGCTTCGTGCACTAGTCCACTTAGGCAGCATTTGAATTGCATTCCAAGAGTCTCAAGGACATGAAGAAGATTCAGATATATTGCATCACCAAGATTATCAACTGTAGAAGCAAGTGTGGACACAAGCTCCTCAACACACTTGGGAACACATCTCGTGCTTTGTCCTTAGTTGAGGGGGTTTCCTATTTGATCAATTTCCCCTGGTTATGCACGGAGTGCACACACATTACAACAACCTTGTGGAAGACCATTACCATTTTTTCCTCGCCTTTGTGCCGCTCTAGTCTGCAGAGGTTTATGTCGTACAATGGGTAGGAGAATAGATTGGAACATGCCCTAGCTGGAGGTACATTGCTTTGCGCACATAAGGGACCCTGCTCTATGACCCTGTTCTAACGTTGTTTCTTGTACCTGCCCCTGTGTCATCATTGTCTCTTGTTGCAGCCATCTAATGCCAAACCATCAAGTGTCCCTATGCACTTACACGCCTGAATACCAGGCTACCCCCTCCCCATGCAAGCCTTCGCAATGGACGGCCTTATGGGCTGTTCCTGTGGGGGCGGTGTTTGTCGTGCTTGGGATGGGCTTGGGCCATGCCGCCGCGCCGATGACGTTGGCCACCACCCCTGCAGTGTTCCAGCGCACCCTGCCCAAGCCCATGTTGGCTAGTGGGCAAGCAACCCTCCCACGCCCACAATCGCCAGTGAGTGCGGCCGTCCCAGAGTTCTCTGCTCGCCATTTGGCCCCTGCATCCCGCAGCCATACCTCAAGCAGTAGCCCCAATCTCGCAGGTGTCGATGTTGGCGTTGCCATGCCCTTGTCCCTATTGTGGGCCGTGGGCATTGTAATGGGCTTGTTTGGCCTTGCAAGGAGCATCAAGGGCCAGACCGAATCCTGGGCTATGGCTGCAACCGGCCCTGCCAAGCCACTTTTGAGCGAAGCTGACGTGGATGTTGCTGAAGAGGACCAGCAAAACTCCAACCATTCGCTAGTAGAGACCGATGCCGCGCGTATTAGTGCCGCTGCCGTCTCACAGCTGATGGAAGAAGGAGAGGTTCAAGTTGACGTTGCTGTGGGATCCAGCGCTTTGGCCACGGAAGTGGAATCTCCAGGTGTCATGTCAATTGCCCTTTCGGCCCTATTGATCCTCGCCGTCTTTGGCAGTGGACTTGCCGTCGCATGTGGCACGCAAGTGGCTATGCAGGGAGTCCTTGGCGTCATTGCACTTTACATCATCATGTCCATCAATGAATATGTCGTACACCGCTACTATCAACACCTTGGGTGGAACACCAGTGGTGTGTTCATGTTTTTGAAGCCAATGATCCCAACCCTCCCGAGGCTGAAATCCTCCGGTCATGTCGAGCACCACAGGGAGACGCTTGATGACATGAGCTTGGACACCCGTTCGCATCACATCTTGGATGCCGACCCATACCGGGGGACCGCTTTCTCGTGGTCCATATCTGCCATCATGACCCTCGAGATTGCCTTGCAGTCGTACCCAATCCTATGGCTACTTGGGTGGTCTTGGACATGGAGCACCGTGGGGCTTGTTGCGGGAGTGGGATTCCATGCCGCCGTTTGGCAAGCCCTTCACCCAGCCATGCATGGTCTGCCTGACCCGCCTCTTGCCTACGGCATGCCAGGCTGGCTGTTGGCGCGCTTCCGGGAGAGCCCGTATTTCCGGTTCCTCTATGTCAACCATGTCGGACATCATCGAGTGCCTGGAGCTCATGCGAACTATAATGTGTGTTACCCGTTGGCAGATCACCTGTTTGGAACTTATGCAGGGGTGATCCCTCCCAAGGCCTAAAGCACACAAGGCCAGCACGATGGGCATGTACACCCAATGCTTAATATTGTATTAAGGATGTCCAAGAGCCCCTCTCATTTTATGCACCGGCATCCATCATGTATGGCACGATTTGGTGATCTATGCCGACGCAGGTGTGTATCTCTGTGGAAGAAGTATTGGTGTTGATTGCGAGGATCTTAGCTGTCTTTTTGCAAACTGCAACATGTGTGGGCCATGGCTATGGCATGATGCCGTATGCTGTTTTGAATTATACTGTCGGTGCACGCAATTTGTGTACATACACAACAACAGACAGCCGAGCCTGATTCAAAGTCACCGGGCTTTGATGCCATTTGGTATGTACCGCATCAATCACTTGCACAGTGGCTAGTTGTCCAGTGCTCTTGACTTTCAATGGCTAGACAACCCCCGTTTGCTGAAATGCAATGGGTGCAAGACGCACGGGTAGCGGCCACTCAACTGCCGTTGTGGACCCCGTTCCCCTCTAGCCATTGCATTTGAGTGGCTGGTAGCGTCTTCTACACTTTTGTTGGCTTGGCGATTTGTGTCCGCTCAATGAAGTGTGTGGTGTGTTGATTCCTTGGCGCTGTTTTTTTTTTTTTTTGAGCCCTAAGCTGTGGAAGTTTGTTTACCACAGAATTATTTATATTATTTTGAGCGTTTATTTCTTCAAAATACCTGCAATATTCATCCGGCCCCCTTCTAGTAGCCTAACAATATGTTTGTCCAGCCACGATCAGTCGCTGGACAACAGGGGGAACGGAAATATACTAGCACATTGTATTTGGGTTTCAATGTTGAGGCAACCCGGTAGGCACTGGTAGGCTGGCGTACCACCTGGTATTCCACGGTGTGACAGCGTGCTACTTTCCACACCACAATTGTCTATTGTCACAGTTCTATCTGCAATGCCATGATGACGTGCATGGTGCCTCGCGGCCTTTGAGGTGCCGGACCGTCTAGGGCATTTGTGAGATGCAATGCTGCACCCTTGCCCCATTGTAGGACTTGTCAGCTGAATGGTGTTCCGGTGTCCGGTGATACCTTTTCGCTGATGCATAACAATGATGGTGGTGATGGTGACAACAGCTTCGTGACGCATTCCCACCCTGTCCCTCCCGGCCTTCTAATAGCCCATTCCCACCCAAACTTTCTTGTCTTGAGATGGGTCCGAGGCTGTGGACACAACCACACCTCAGGGCACAAGGCTGCCCAGCATTTGGAGGGCGGGTGATGAACAATGGATGTCCATTGTATCATATATTGCCTTGTAATTGGTGCCTATATGGCCCCTAACAGTGGACCAGTGTTTCATGGTTGCTTGACCCAGAATATGTCTGTCATTGGTGGTGGATCCACTTGCCTTTGCTTGGCTTCTGTTATTTGTAGAATACAAAGGAACATGAGCCGGGTGCATGCGCTCCCACACGAGGGGTGTGTGCGCCATGCAAGTGCACATGACGCATCACGTTGATGAACACAGGCTGATGTGACAGGGCAGACAAGTTAGTTGAGGTTCATGTTTTCTTGCTTCAGGTGCTTGCTGAGATATGATACCCTGTATGGGTATTTGTGTCCTAGGGGTGGCTGTGGGGTGTTGGGTGTTGTGCTCACGTAGGTATGGCAGAATGCACAGAGGATCACCCCATGCTAGGTGTTGCATATGTCACTCCCACTGTGGGGTGTTCTGTGGACACCAGCCCCGGGTTTCTCCGAGACCATCAAAGTGGCCGAGTCCACCGCTCGGTGCGGCGGATGCGTGGGGCAGGTTCCCAGTAGGTGGGGCATGTCACATGCTATACGATTTGCAAGCCATCTACAATTCAATAGCCACTTATAAATAAGAGGACAAAGCAGGTGCAACATCACCAACAAAGGATCAACCAATGCCCACCCTAAGATGCGATGGTTGAGCCCATGCACCATGGCCAAGAGGTGCAGTGCATGGTTGTTTTAGCCAATCCCCTTGTCCGTTGGCATATCTAAAAGGCGATGCATTCATTTTTGCCCCACGTAGCTACGTCTTGTGTTGTGTGTCATGGCATGGTGGGAAATGCTACAACAACTGGTTAAGGCAAAATGCATGGTGTGACGCCTCAAAGACTGAATTTTGTGACAAGCTTGCGTTCCATAGGGGGCGTTTTGCGCGATGTGCGCGCGCTGTGCACAAAGTTTGTCCAAGAACATACCCAACCTACATCGCCGTGTTTTGTACCAATGACAATTAGCCTTGTTGTGCATTTATATGAGTTCCTTGCATGGGAGAGGGTGGCGGTGAAGGGGACCGCACGTGGCCGTCCCATTCCATTGATGTGGACATGAAGGTCTGAGTAATTGAGGCCCCTGAACAGGGTACCCGAATGTATCACCATAGCACCGAATCAGGTACCCTTTTAGAGTGACATGCACAACAACACACACAAATGCAACACAAATGAGGGCTAGGCTAGGCAGCCCGCCCTCAGTCTCCTCGCATCGCCAGAGGCTAGGGGGCGCCTTAAGCGCAGTGCGCGCGCAGTGCAACTATTTGGGCGTCTGGCTGTAGTAGAAACCCATACTTTGTGGTACTTTGGGCATCATTGTTGTTTGATAGTAGGTTTTGATGCATTGGGGGTCTGGCATTTTTGGATGTTCACCCTGTTTCACCCATTTCTACTGTTTTGCACACATTTTTGGCCCATTTCCACCACATCCACTCTTTTTCTCGGTTGATTGATATGGTGATACACCTTGAGGGTGCCTGCTACAGGACATCGTATTTCCTTCCTCATTTCTTAGGCCCACTTTCTCCATGGATCTCAGTATTGGGGATAGGGTGTTCTACACCCGCTCCAATGGCTTGCGACCTCCTGCCACGCTAGTTGGGACGGCTGAAGACGGGCTCCTCCACTTGGAATACTACCAAGATGGGTTGAGAGTGGTGAATCGGCAATGCAAGATGGAGTCCATCTCCTTTGCCATCCCAAGTTCAGACTCGCCACCTGATTGCCCTCCATCTCCGCTGCCCAACACACAATCAACTTCCCCCCCAAAGGCCCCTGGTCCTTCACCATGCCACAAGAACCGGGAAGGTCCCCCTCAACGTCCCCTCCAATCCAGTTTGGGTTGCCTAATTCTAAGGGTGTTTCCAAGGGGCGTGCCCAGGGGCTTTTCGGGGGGAACATAGTCTAAAAGTAGCGCGCAGTGCAAGGATTCCCCCTAAGCGGCGCGATCCCCCGCCATCGCGGCGACCGAGTACACCGTCTACGTCGGTGTCACAGCCACAGTCGGCACGGTCCCCCTCCACCTCGACCGGCGGTACCCCCTCTTCGACGGCGCAGCGGACATCACCTTCGCGGTCGGCATCGCGGTCGGGACGTTCACGCTCATGGGGCAGGTCACCGTCGCGCTCAACATCCAAGCCGAAGCCCAAGAGAGCGCGCGCACCAAAGACTACGGCGCACTCTCGGCAGAACGAGAAGGATCGCAACATCATTTGGAGCCTGACTCGGATGATACGTATTTATGCCAATTGTGTGCACACAAGGAGACTTCAGAGTGCTGCCAATGCCATCTGTTTTTGTGCAATAAATGCATGGCTGATCACTCGTGTGACTTGCCAAATGATATTGTATTGTTTCTTACATTCAGACATTGAGAAAAACTGCGAATTTCGAATAATTTCACTTCAGATGTGTTCATTGTGCATGTGCTTCTCATTCTGTTGTAAGGTGCTGTTGAGGATGCAATTTGGGGCCTTGGGTGGCTTGGGGAGGGGGGTTGGGGTGAAACATCACATTGTGCAACATTGTGGTGCTCTAGAATGGTATATAAAGACAAAAATATCACCAGTAGGAACAAAAACTCCCCATTTCCCGCAATAGTCGTGCCGTGCGCGCGCTGTTCAGTAACGCCCCCATAGGCACGCAAGCTCAATCTGCTCATGTCTTTTGGGGGGAAGGGGGTTGGGGGGCAAGTAGCATCAAGGGTGCAGAATTCAGGAACATGGGACCCGTGGCAAGCATCATACTAAAACAAAAAATCCTTGGTGCACCAGCAGGGGCTGTAGGGTGCAGAATTCAGGACCCTGGGACCCAGGGCTACCGGTGAAAAACAGCCGACTTTTCGCACAGGGCGGGCACAATGCGCGCACAGCACACGATGCGCCCCCTTGGTATTCATGCCATGCTGTTCTAGCGTTATCCGTTAAATCAAAGCCACTGTACTGCCACAGAGGACCTAGAAACCTAGGCAGAATGCAATGCACGAGGACTTTTTGCACTATTTGGCACTCCAGTGCAATGAGGTGTTGTTGTCTCCATGCCAAAAGTGTGTGCCCACTGAGGCGAATGCACAAGCACGATTCGGCGTCTGTTTTGGATGGATCGTGCACGCTTCTGTAGGTGGGTGGTTTTCAAGGGTGTTCCCGGGATAAACAACGTAATAATTGGCGCTGTGCCCGCGCTGTGCGAAAACGCCCCCCAAGGCTGAGGGCACTATTTTGTGCATCACAGGATCTTGTAATTGCTTTTGACCGAACATTGTCGAGGTACCCCCCCCCCCTTGCGCAAGCACCGCCTTGTCTAAGCACCAGGACCCAGTCTGACCGTCACTTTCCTGACCTCGCTGGTGCTTGCGCAAGGGGGGGGGGGTAGTAGTACCCTGTTCACACTCTCGTGACTGGGTCATGGGTGGTCAGGCAACCATCTTGACATCAGCTGTGCCCCTCCCTTAGCCACAACCTTACAGCACATTTCATAGCCTACAGTAGTATGTTCTTGACGGTGCAAGGCTCATGTACACAGTTGTGTGCCCAAGAAAAAAGACCCAAAGGATTGTCAGTGGTCCCGAGGTTGGGGCAACCAGAGCATGCCGCTGCAAAGTGGTGAGCATTTTCAGGAAATCCAAGTTAAGTGGTCCAGCTACAAAAAGATCAAAACCAAGCCTTCAAACCAATGAACCAATATCCCTTTCACTCGCCATGGCACCCAGGTCATGTGTTTATGTTCTGCCTGCATGATGCCTTGTTTTTCATGCATACAGCTTTCATGCAAACCCTCTTGGGGAGGGGCTACCCTACCCCCTTGTGCAATGACTGTCTTGTGCAATCACTGCCCCCTGGTCAAACAGCACTGTTCTTGACACTGGAACTGGCCAGCCAGCGAAACGTTGGCGGTCGTTGCGCCAAGGGGGCACAGGTGGTGGGGATACGTCTGCACAACCCAATTGCACTCTCCAGGTCGCGCCAGAGGCGCCCTGGATGCAGCACGGCTATCGCATCCATTTGGATCCTGCGAGTCAAGCTTTTGCAGCGACTGGGCACTCTATTGGAGAGTAATTCGGAGGAACACCATTTGGCACTGGGTGTACATCGCGCCATCGAAGCGTTGGTGTGCGGTAGGCAGACTGGCTTACAGCTGCACCCTTCAGTGCGCAGGCAGGATACGGCGCGCGTGTGACGGGGACTCCGGCAAGGCCTTGGCCCCCGTGCTTCCTGGGCAAGTGGGGTAAGGGTTTCGTGCAGGGCACACAAATGGGCCCTGAATGGGCCACGATCACATGATGGGACTGGGGACGGTGGGTCGCCTAGTATCTGACCGGGGAGTGTTTCGGAGGGACGCCGGTTTGAGCTGAGCGGGGCATCATGCCAACTCACCCTTCGGAAGGATGGGCGAAGATCGACTTCCGCTTCCCCTGCTCGCTGGCCATGGCCCCAACGGCCCAGGAGCAGGGCTTGCTGGTTCGTTGGGGCAGGGCCTGCTGGTTTCAAGCTCGCCATACCTAACGCCTGGCAATTCCCCCACACCCTTTGTCCTCATCCTCCGTAGTCTTGAATGGCCCATCCAATTGTGTGCCTCAATTCATGGCAGCGTCGATATTGGGCATCCTCGGGCATCGAGTCCCAGATCCCTTTCTCGATCCAACGGCGGCTGAAGCGACCCGCAGGCCCCATTGCTTCTGTGATCGGTCTGATAAGTATTGCAGGTGTCCTGTCCCGCACCCCAGTCCATGACTTGCAGCCGCATTCCCGTCCAGTGCCGGGTCTGAGAAATGGTGCGCTGGTCGTGGGCCGGTCATCGACTATTGTGCGGCGGTCGCACACCGGCCGGGCTTTTCGATTAGGGCTTCAGGGATACTGATGCACGACCCCCCCCCCCCCCATATCGCTCAAGGCAACATTCAGTGCAGGCCTGGTTTGCGCTGCAGAGCAGCAAGGCAAAGTACATTGCATTGGTCACGATTGAGCACGAATGACCCGAGTTAGTCTGGCAGGACGTCAGGATCATGCTAGTTACTTCAAAACCTGACACCGTGGCCCCTATTGCTCACGCCCCACATTGTTGCGTTGATGCATCTGTCTCCATCCGACATTCGGCGGTTCAAGTGAGAGCGTAGCGCCAGCCCCGGTCGCAGGCTGCGCAGCTGCTGGCAATGAATGAATGCGCCTCTAGCTCGAAAGGGTGGGTGGGGCCCTCCACTCGTTCGTCTGCGGTATGTGGGAAGTGTAGATTGGGCAGCCCAACAACGTCGGGCGAACAAAGCTACGCCCTTGTCGAGTGCATTTCTCTCTGCCCCGCTGCTGGCAGTCAGCTCTGCATCCATTTCGGCAACTGGCAGCGCCCACCCCGAGCCATATCATCGGAACTTTTATGATTGCAGCGATCCCCCTCATTGCCTTGGGCCACCCCAGAGCACGGCCTCGCTGACGCTGCACAGCCCACCCACTCTGCAGTTGCCTACGTCACGTTCGAGACCTTCCTGTGCACGCCATCTGCAATGTACGTACCGCCCCCTTCGCATGGCATCGCTGCATCGGGCACGAAGGCCGTGGACACGCTGCATGAAAGCGCACCGCCAAAGCGCAGGTCCTGTGATGCAGACTGCAACCCCTGACCCAAACCTTCTCTCCTTCTGCCGTCGCCCCCCTCCACCGATGCATCCCCTTTTTGCCCTCTTCCATTCCCGTTTCTTTGCCACTCTCCCCCGTCGCACCCTCGAAGCTCCACTCCCTCCCTCTGACCCAGCATCCAGCACATACGACCTGCAACTGCTGGGGTAAACAGCACGAGGCCCGGCATGTACGCCACGACCCCAACCATCGACCGGTCTGAACTAGGCGGGTCAAAGGGGGCGCACCGTGCGCCGTGCCCGCGCTGTGCGAAACGTAGGCTATTTTCGACCTGGTTCAAGTCAGCCCCCAAATCGGCGGCCGAATTCGGCCGATTTCGCCGCGTTGTTCTGCCGATTTGTTGGGTTTCTGAATTCTGCCAATTTGTTTTGCCGATTTGTGGGGTTTCTGTGATTTGGCCGATTCGTTCTGCCGACTTGTTGGGGTTTCTGGGATTCTAGGACACCTGATTGGGAGGTGTCACTCTGAGATGTGCATCATTTCTTTTGGGACACTGGATAATACCTTTCATTTCTATATTGGTTGTTCAGATTGGCACCATGAAGTGTTTTTACTGCCCACAAAAAGACGAGCCTGTGGTCCCCTGGGATTCATTGCCCCCTGATGATCAAAATTTTCTGCGGGACAAGTACCCTGATGCTGGTCAGGGGGCAGTTTGCGACTTGTGTATTCGCTCTGCACGCCCCAGTTCGTTCTTCGGCCGCCGTTCTCTGAGCACCTCATCATCAGCCCCCCAATCACTGGTGCAGCCACGCCTTTGGCCACAGGGTCAGTGGAACCTGGGGTTGTTGAGCCTTCAGCGTCTGGTGCAGAGTCTTCTACTGCTGCCACAGGGTCTGCCACAGAGTCAGATGGTCAGAAAGTGCGTGCAAAACCTTCGAGAGGAAAGAAAAGGTCAATGCACCGTTGGCCTCAGAGTGGCACAAGTATGCGCAGTTAGAGAGACACGGGGTTCGCAGTCATCATGATATTGATACGTTCTAGCAAGCCCGTGGCTCCTTGATATATGATGCAGTGGCACCATACATATGGTTTCCAACGACTGCTGCACTTGTGGAGCGTTCCTTCAGCTTGGCAAGACTCATTGATGCCAAAAATACGCAAGAGATGAGCCCTGCTTTCAGGGCCATTGCTGTGGCAATGTTCTATAACGGTGATGTGGAGGAAAGGTTCACCATGGAATAGACGCAAGCACTTGCAGTTGTGAATTACCAAACCAGTGCCAGACCATGCCTGTGTGCCGTTGAGTGTTGTGTTTGTGTGCCAAGGAACAATTTTGGGTGCGGAAGGTAACCTGGACTGGGCCTTTTTTTTCATACGAAAATGTATGAATATGTACAAATAAGTACGAAAATATACGAATATGTACGAATGCAGAAATGCCCCCAAAGAGCACCCACGAGTGCCCAAGTGACCGAAAGGCAGTTTGCTGCCCCCAGCCAGGAGACGGGGGGGAACCGATAAGACCGTTGGACCATCTCAGATGGGGATGATGAGCGATGAAGGCGCGCCTGGAGCTGGAGCGCCAGTGGTGGATCCACAACTGACCTTTTGAGGCTCTGCCCCCCCCTCCCCCCTCCCTTCTCCAAAACCTCGCTGTCTCCTCAACCCCCTTGTCCTCCATCCCTGGGGCCTTGCCTTCGGGTTTTGCAATTATGGGTCAAACCGTGTTTCCCGGGTGACATCTCTCTCGGGGACATTGGTTATGCGCTAACACGGTGGGTTTTGGCATTTTTCCTGGGTTTGGTGGACTTTTGGTCCGGTGCGCCAAAATTTCGTTCCTTTGGGAGGGGGATATGTGTAAACTGTTTGAAATTGGGAAAAGGCCGTTTCAGAAATGTATGGGTTGGGCAGGGGGGGAGGTGGGCACATTTTTGACCACAGAGCTTCAAATTGGACAATGCACAGGACGGAGCAATGCTCGAGGGACCACTGATTATTCTGAATCTGAATTGTCCTCATTGTTGCCCCGTTCCGAAAGGGCAGGCACCCCTTTGGGGCACACATCGCCCTGCTTGTGAATTGGAATTCAATTTTCAAATTCAATTTCCCCCCATCCTGCAGCCTGACGCTGCATCGCACAGATTGTAGGAGTGACCTTTGACAAAGACACAACAGGTAATGCGATGGAACCATGCATGCAGGTTGCTGTGAACAGGAAGTATGAGGCTTTTTGCCTTTCCTGCCAGGCTTATCCCGGCTCACCTGCACCCGCTTTACACCCCCAGAGCGCTCTTTGGCGCACCAAAGGTTTCTGTGGTGCATCGGGGGAAGCAACAGCCCGTGGAGTGAATTTGTATGTGGACATGGTAGCTGCCTGTTGACAAAAAGAGGCAGCAAGCAACAACACAGGCCCCATCCAGAAAGGACGAAAATCTCAAACGTATCGTCAGTACAGCACGCAGACCCAGGGTGTTCCAAATAGCCCTTTTCAGGGGCTTTCTGAATATACCCCACTTAGCCCCCCAAAAACCCCCATTTCCCTTCCCTGCACCTGCAACCGTCCTGGCCACAGTCTACCATGCCACAAACACTCATGCCAGGCTGACGCCATGTTTTGCATGTGGGCGTCAGCTCCGGCCTCGATGGCATCAGGCACCCGCCCCTCCTGCCCGCCACCCGTGCACACTGGACCGACAGCCTTTGAAAGGATTTCGTGTTCCCTCTTTTTCCGCTGGTGCTGGCCAGCGCAAGGGAAGCCATACCCATAGCCGCCACCAGCACATGGTTCGTAGCACACTGCTACGCGCCTGGCCGCCTACACTTACCCCCATTTCCTCAGCTTCATCACTCGACATGATCTCCCACACTATGCACAACGCCCATTTTCAGTCGGCGTGGACCTCCAGGAGCCTGCATTACCTGCCATGACGGCAGCACAGCGCACCACAGCAGAGGTACGTCGTTGTGCCGGACGTCGTGGCGGTGAAGCAATGCCAAGTCCTGCATGAAGGGGGTGTGAGGCAGGCGTGGGGGCCGTCAGTCGGCCCCAGTTCGGCAATATTTGCTGCACAACACATCAAAACAAACGGAATATTGTTCTGAGGACAGCCAGCTCTTCACAGGCATGACACAGCCCCGCTTTCCCACGACCAACACGTCCTCTTGCATTGTTGAGCGCAAAACAACGATCAGCAAGAGTTGCTGTGCTCGGACGAGGTGGGTTTCGAGCAGTGGCCCGCGACGCCCATTGCGTTTGCCAATCTGCCATTGCTGCAACCCCCCACTGCGTCACTGCAAGTGCACGGCACGGGTCCTCCGGGGGCGAGTACGGGCAATCTGCATGGTTTGCCCCCATGGTGTCGTGGGGCCCAGTATTCAGGGCCCAGTGTTGAGGGGGCATGTTGTCCCAGAAGCGGTGTTTTCCGAAGGCATTTTGTTGGGGAGGCCAGTGTGGAAGAGTGCCTCCAGGACCGTTTGTGGTTCTGGGGGACTGTGTCTGTGGGGAGGAGTGTGTGTGTGTGTGTGTGTGTGGGTGGGTGGGTGGGTGGGTTGTTGCACCCAACACCGACAGTATAGTAAATGAAATGGCTTTGGTAAGGCAAAACACGAACTCCGTGGATTTATTGAGGTCTGGTGAAGGGATGTGCCTGCTTTGTCAACGCCATCCTGTGCGCACTCTTTGGCAGACCGAAAGACGTCTCGGGCTGCTCTGCGGCTCCTGAACAGTTTTCTCCAACCGCTTTTATTGCTTTGTTCTTGTTTTGCGGTTCTCAGTGTGTGTGTGTGTTTGCGCGCGCGTGTGGGGCAGGGGGGGCGCAGTCCTTGGCAGCCCTCTCCGTCGGCGGATTTACTCCGGCTGCATTTGGTGCACCATTTTATGTCGTGCGGGGGGCTTACATCCACCGATATCCAGCGCTTGCTGTGATTAATGGGGACGGGGATGTGTGGACGCCATACGGCCCTCAGGGATTCATCTCGGGGTGGGTGCCACCAGCAGATCCGGGAGGCCCTTAGTCCGGGGGTGCTTTGGAATGCGGGGAGGGGCAACCCTTGATTTCATCCCCCCCCCCCCCCGACGCCAGAGGGTGCATCTGGATGCACCTGGTCAACGGCACGGACAACAGCCAACCCCCGGAGCAGTCAAACAGGACAAGTCATCCAGGGGCTCCGTTGACACAACCAAAACACGTTCGGACCCACAGAGGGTCAGAATGAGCAGTGGCGAGAGGCCAATAGGGGCCGCCACAGGCAAGCAACTTCATACCGAGGCCTTGTGCCAACCCCCCCCCCCCCCCCAACGCCCGGCAACCTCAGCAGTCCACCATGCGTGGCCCTGCGTACTGTGCAGGCGACCCTGTCCCGCGATGTGGGATCTGCTGCCCTTCTGCGGCTGCTGGCCTTAGGGGGTGCTGCAGTCATCCTGTCGGCGTTGTGGATGGCCAAGGGCATGGGGCAAGCGAAGGCGCGGCAGTCTGTAGCGTTGATGAGTATCGCCGGCAGCCAGGGGTGTGTTTTGGGGAGCATGTGTGGGGCCCAGCAGTCCGAGGTCTGGTGCAGTGCAATGCTCAAAGCTGTGATTTGATGTCCGTGTTGTATGGGATTCAACTTGTGGTGTCAGACGGAGCTGTGGTTGAAACGCAGGGTGGGCATGACGTGTAGACCCACGAGTACAAACGCAGGACCCATTGGTGGGTGGGTGGGGGGGTGGGGCAAAACGCGGGTGCAGCACTTGCAGTTGACTTCAGAGTGCCTTTGAGGGTGCCTCACGCGCGGTGTGATGAAACCCGGTTGGCGTAGAACGCCGGTACCGATGAATGTTTCCCAAAAGCGGCCATAGGGGCCTTGGCATCACAAATGGATGGCCAATTGTTGTGTTTGCTTAGAAGTAACGATGAGGTCTTAGGAGTGGAGTGGACCGTTGCTGTGTGCTAACCCCCTTAGCCCACCGCGTCCCTGCCTGAAAGGCGTCTGTGGTACACCGGTAAGTGACGTGTCTGCCTCAGCACACGGTGCGCGCGGTGCGACGGAGGCACCCTCTTTGAGGCATCCTCTCGTCAAGCAAGACCTGGTGTGTCATTTTTGTTTTGCTGCAGCATGCAGGATGATGTCCTCCATTGTCAAGCAATCTTCAGGCACGACAGCGCTACGAACCCAACCAAGACCCAGGCCGAAAAACATGGCTTGCAGAACACATTGTCAAACATGTGCGAAAATACCAACACAGGTTTTCAGAGAGGTCATGTGGGGCTGGATATGTTCCGGCACCCAACTGCTTGGTATCTTTCCGTTTGGACATTGGGGGTGTTTTGGACATTGGGGGTGTTAAATTGGGTCGGTGCATGCGCTCGTGCCGGCAACCGTGTCCCTCCTCCGTGTTTGTGGCTTGGGACAGAGGGCTTCAGGGTGCAGGGGTTCGAACCAATGCTCCGCAGCACCAGAGGGAGGGTGGGCAGACGGTCGCACTTGGGATCTGCCACGAAATGCACCACAGCTGGTTGAATGCCGTATCTGGGACACCCCGCAACATTCCCCCCAACAAAATTGATCCCCCGCAAAATGGACCCCACTTGAACCCCCCCCCCCCGCCTGTACGCCCGGGCCAGGTCCTCCTACCCGCCTCCCCGGCCCTTCATCCATAAAGCCATTCTAAGGCCTGAGCCAGGCCAGACGGGATTGGGGAGTGGAGACTCGCAGCCGCTTTTACGAGAGATCATGCAGATGCCTACCTTACATGCGCCTTGGTTGGCTATTAAGCCCTACTCTCCCCTGCAGTTGTTGGTTAGACACCTGATTTGACACGGCGGAGCAGCTTCATTTGGTAGATGTCATGCCCATTCTACTCGAGGCACTGCACGAGTTGCGGGTGGAGGATTCGGAGGGGCAGGTCTCCGTTTCACGGTGGACCAGGGGTGATGCATGTGGAACCCTCGTGTGTACTAGATGCCCTACTTCTTGACCCAGGCTGTCGCCTGAGAGCTCAAAATGCACTCATTGGAACTGTTGAACCTGTTGAGCTAGGAGAAAAAAAAGGGCCGGGGGTGGTGGTGGGTTGCTTCGGCGATGGCAGTGGCGGCCCTCAGATGCCTCACGAGTCCGAACAGGCAGCCAGCGCAGCCACACAATGCCACACGGCAGCAAGGCAGCGCAGGTGGAAGGACCCTATCCATACCCATACTGATGACCCCCCCCCCCCCCCTGGCAGCTGCATTTAAGTTGGGGGGTCTTCTGGTCCACAAGGCAACGCTAATGGGCCAACCCGGTAGGCGGCTTTGGCTGGTTCCTGGGGTGGTGGGTGCGGCGGCAGGTTCCGTGGCGGTTGCGGTGGGAGGGGTGGCGAGCACATGCCTGCTCAGGCGCGTTTCGTGTGCGTTGTCTCGGGGGCTGTCCGCAGGGTTTTCTCTGGCAGCACTGTCATCCGTCCGTTCCTTCACTTTACAGGTCCGGGAATGCGTACAACGTTGGGGACAAGGTCGGGGAGTATGAGATCATTGCAGCGGCGGGACAAAGAGGCAATATGTATGAAGCTCGCAGTGAAGCTGGCGACAAGGTTGGATGCCCCTCCAGGGACGCACTGGGGGGGGGGGCTTAAGGAGGGGTTGCAAGAGTGGTTGCAAAGGCGGTTACTGGTGGTTGGACAAGTGATTGGGAGGCATGGCTGGTACAAATCGGTTGGAGGGCCGTGGGACGCGGAGAGAAGCGCCTGGCAGGGCTGACCGTCGCCACCGTCACCACCGCACTGCAGGTCATCGTGACTGTCATGCAGCTGCCATCCAGAGGCGCCGTATGGCAACAGAGCACCGAGAGGGAGGGGCGGACGTTGCAAGCCCTGCAGCACCCGTACATCCCCCCGTACCGTGACTGCTTCGCCGCCCCGACCGCCCAAGGGGCTGCCCTGCATCTCGTGCAGGAGCGGTCGTCTGGGAAACCCCTTTCCCACTGGATCGAGACCGGATGGCGACCTACGGAGGTCTGTCCTGCCGTGCCGTCATCCCCGGGGGTGCCCTACCCGCCAACGTGCTGCCCCGTGTGTGCCCGCGTGCCCATGCTGGTGCCCTGCCACACACACACACACACACACACAAACACACACACACACACACACACACACACACACGATCGGCGCATGGGCATGCGGGGCTGCAGGTTGCGGTAGGCGCATGGAGACCTGTACATAGTCTTCATGTTGTGCGGAGAGGGAGGAAGGCCACACAGGGTGGAGAATCCAAACACTGCTGCAGTGCGAACAATGCTGTGGAGAAGTGATGTTTATAGCGAACGTGATTGATTTGGTTGAACTATTTGGGCGTCACACACACACACACACACACACGAACACAAGCAGGCGTCGGTAAGCCGAGGACAGGCCTTCAAGAGAGGACGGGGGCACCCCGACCCCCGCGAAGCGGGCACGGGTGGAGCAGCATGACGCGGCCAAGCATGGACGCGCAGGGACGGAGGTCACATAACCCCACCCCACCAGAGGTTCTGGCCCAGGCGAGGCCCCCAGCTGCGACCCCGGTGGGCGCCAGACAGGGTGGCGCACGCAACGTACGCTGCACTGATTTTGGTGGCGCCTCAGGCGACCACGGGGGCCCTGGACCCATGCGGGTCTCCCTCTCTAATATTGTTCTCCCCCCCCCCCCACACACACACCCGCTGGCCCGGGGGGGGGGGGGGGCGGGTTTGAATCCCGGGGGCTCGTAGTACGTGGGCTTCGTGACATGGTCAATGAATATCTTCCTACCATCTAGCGCCTGGTGCTCCCAACCGGGAGTGGAGGTTTTGTTTTCTTTGGCGCCGAGGCGCCCCCGTCTTTCTAAGGGACGCATGGGGATGGTCTGTGGGGCGAGGTAGGGCACATTGCATGCAATATGTGTCTTGTTGCATTGTGGCTGGGTTGCAGGGCCAGGAGCTGCGGTTTGTTGGCAGCACCCTGTACAGATGGAGATCCAGAGCCTATAGGCAGCCCCTCTGCAGGGCCAGACACAGAACTGATGGTTTGCAGTAGTGGTAGGAGAGTAGGAATGTTGAACCTCGCAGTTTGAGCATGATTGGAATTGATACCTTGGCACACACACCCACACACACACACACACACTCGCTCAGAGGGACCTCCACGCAGAGACACATGGGCGCACGGACACGGGATGCGGGATGTGGTAGGAGCACAGACGCCACCCCCTCTTATTGCGTGTTTCGTGTAAGATAGTCTAAACCCGGTGCCTGAAGCCTGATGACGGGGCGCTTGAACATCAGAACTCATGGTTCGGTCGATTAGCGGTAGGACGCAGTTGTTGAACCTGGCAGTTTGAGCATCGATTGAAATGATTGGGCGTCACACACACACACACACACACACACACACACACACACACACACACACACACACACACACACACACACACACACACACACACACACACACACGTACACGCCCTGCAGTCTCTAGTGCGCACTCGTTCTGGAGCAACCCTCGTGGGCGCCTGCAGTGCGTCAAAGCTCTGCAACGGACGTGTCCCATCCCGGACCCAGGGATGTATCAGAACGGCTGACAACCATCGGACCACCCCCCTGGACCCAGATTTCATAGTGGGAAAAAATGAAAACTGCAAAAGGAAATATTAGGCGTGGCACCGCGTGGTGCATATGCGAGAGGTAGATCAAGCTGGTAGTGAACAGAGCAGCTTCCCCAGGTGAAGCTGGGACACATGATGCATGTGGAACTCTCGTTTGTACTATATGCCCTACTTCTTGACCCAGGCTGTTCTCTGAGAGCTCATACTGTACTCAGTGGAACTGTTAAGCCTGTGAAAAAAAAAATTGGTTTGGGCCATTTTTGGTACACAAACGTTTCGGTTTCAGACCCCCTCCCTCCCCCTTCTCTCTTCCCTGGTGCTGCCCCTCCCCCACCCCGTCCGGCCCCTTACGCCCTCACCAAAAAAGAATTTCGCGTTTGGAAATCATGAAATTACTGAAGGACGCATTCCTGGAAGCAACTTTTCGCACGCACACTCCCGGGCACCCCCCGCCTCATCCCCACAACACCCCCTTCAAGCCCAGGCCTGCCCATACCCTCGTCATTGCAGCTCCAGGTCTGCACCATCGGCCTCCAAGTGTTGGACGCCCTGTCATATCTGGGCAGTCTGCGGCCTCCGTTAGTGCACGCCAACGTGGAGCCCAACAGCGTTTTCCTGCGTGGCGTGCGCTCGGGGGACTTGAAGATATCGGTCGTGAACATCGTGGGTTTGCTGGGGCTAGAGATGCAGAACGGCACGTACGGGTGTGTGTTCTGCGGGGGGAGGGTGGCTGACCGCCGGTGCTGAACCTGGGGTTGTGGGGAAGTGCAATGCCACAGCCTTCCCAGCGCTCCCCCCCTCCCGACCCCTGACCTTCAACCTTTCGTTGATGGGTAACACTTGATGGTCCTGAACCCCCTGGCCCTGTGTTACATTTCCCGCATCGTTGGTGGAGGAGAGCACCCTCGGAAGTTCACTGTCATGGGGAAGACTTCGTGCGAAGCATTGCTGGCGCCGGCACGGGAGGGACGCCAAGGGGCAGAATCGGCACCCGTGGGCAGAGGGGAGGATTTCCTGAGCCGTGCGCTCCCTGTGTGCGCCCCGCGCAAACTTTTTGTTTCCATAGTTTAGTGTACGGAGATGTGATTTCCAAGGATTTTTGGTCGTGTGTATGTGGCTTGCTGGTGTGCGTCTGTGAGGGCAGTTCCACCGGGTAGAATCTGGGTAAGTGTGCACAACCCCTTGAGCCGTGCATCGCGCGGTGCAACAACACCCCCAGAGGGCCCGGTCCCAATGTGATCTCCACGCAGTACATCTGTCTGTTGTCTTCCAACTTCCTTCGTACCAGAGGTCCTGCACGCGGGGCATTCAGCCGCTCATTTGGTTCGCCCCGACGCCGGCTCATCATCCGTTGTCAATGCAGCGGCCGTCGGCTTCTTGGGTTTTTTTGCCCCCCCCCCCCCCCGCACAGTGACTGAATCCTGGAGTTTGGGAATGCTGATCCTGCGGCACCTGCGGCGCGTAATTTAGGTAACTATCATGGAACAGGGGAAATTGTTCCTTTTGTGAACCGTGCTTTTGAATGGGGAGTGGTTATCGCAACATGTTTGTCTGTGTTGAGTATTGTGCCACGCCATTGTGCCCGTTTGACCCACTTCCTTCATATTCCCCCCCCCCCCCCCTCACACACACACACACCTTGGAGGTGTGTGGGGGGTGGGGGGCGGGGTATGGGGAGTTGTGGGGGAAGGTGGAGTGGGGGGGGGATTGGGGGCAGGTGGGGGGGGGGTGTGGGGAGGGTGGCGGTCTACAGTCTGTAGATGCTGTCTGCCACAAGTAGAAGCGGTTTGCTGATTGTAGACACTGTCGGCATCTTGTAGACACAAAGTGACAATATTTTCCCAAGAAATAGGCCTGCTAACGTAGTTTACCCGTGCACAATGGCATGTCTCTTGAGCGAGCGAAGCGAGCGAGGAAGATGGGAGCTGTGGGGTGTGTGTGGGGTGTGTGTGGGGGGGGGGGGTGGGGGGGGGAAAGGTGTGTGTGGGGTGTGGGGGTTGTATTGTGTGGGGGGGGAGCGGGGGGTGGGGGGTCTGTGGGGGGGCGACTTCGTGCATACTATCACTCCCTTCACCCAAATTTGAAGAAAATTAATGCTAAGTACCCCACAGCGAATTACCCTTGCCCTGCGGTGCGCCTGTGTCATGCCGCTTTGTGCGCGTGCCCCCGCACATGCCCATGTCCGGCAGATACTTGGCCCCGGAGCAATACACCGGCGACACGACCCCGCGGAGTGACATCTATGGCCTGGGAGGCACCATGCTCTATTTGCTGTCGGCTCGCAACCCGAGCGCGTTCACAGAGCAGGGGCTGCGCAACGGGTATGCCATGTGGCGTTCGATGGGTTTGTGGGCGCAGTGGCGACGTGCTGAGCAGCCCGGCCTTGGGGTTTTGTTCTGTACCAACATCAGTAAAACCCCCGATGGTGGGCCCTCTTGCACGGTCCATTGTAGCCCAACCTTCATGCACAATCATGACCAGCATGCAGCTCATTGTCATGCGCGAAATACTGTCGCCAGCCGCTGTGCGGTGTCCAGTCGCCTGCTGGACGCCTTCTGCGGGTGCCTCTCTGAACGTATGTGGTGTGCATTGCAGGGCCTGTCATGCCTCCTGATGATGGAGGTGCAAGTGGCCCAGAAGCATGAGCTGGACCCCCTGCACGAGGAGTAGGCGTGTGACCAAGGGATGCAGTGGGTCTTGATCTTGGGCAGCTTAAGAAGGCGTTTGGCATGGCGTTTGGTATGGCATGCAACCCAAGTGTCAGATCTGAGGGTTGATGCAACCAGAAGCACCCACAAACATTAGAGATCGCAGGCACACACACGCACGCGCGCACACACACACACTGTGTAATAAAGTACGTGCTGCATCAAACCAAGGGGAACCCGCAGAAATGTTAAGATGGTTTAAGAAAAGCCAAATCCCAGGCGGTGCTCATGAGCAGGTGGTGGCTTGCAGATCCATGATACAGTGGAACAAGCGTGCCCGGTACCAAGTGCGGGTGGTTTCACAAAGCAAAGCGATGTGTTGCATCGCATTGGACGCCCACATGAGATAACGGAAACGATTGAGTGAAGGGCACCTGCGGCACCTCCTCCATGCATCGGATGAAGGCCTGCCAGCGTTCATACCAAGTTGTGCACAAGGACACTGGGCCAAAAGGCGTGGCCTTCAATGATGTGATGGTGCAGTACAAAGTGCAAGTGCACTGGGAGGACGCCCCACAGGTTGGTGCCTGATGAACCCACTGAAGCGGGGAGATGCCACACGCCCCACCCCTTCCCTTTCAGGTTCCCTGTAGACCTCGCCATCAGCCCCAGTCTGGCCCGTGTCCTCCGTCAAATGCTGCAGCCGGACCCCAAAAAGCGGTTCCCCACCCCCGAGGCCGCCGCGTTGGCCCTCGCCGCCGCGCAGGACGAGATCCGCTCCGCAGGCGCTGCGCGTGAGCGCCTGTTCCGCAGTGCGGCCGCCGGCTCCGCCCCCAGAGCGGCCGAGCGATCGGGGCCCGCCTCCCCATGGCCATGGGCTGCGGAGCCTGCGGAGCCCGAGCCCCGCCGCTTCTGGAGTCCGTTCCCGCAAACTCGGCGCTTCGCCCCGCTGCAGCTGGTGCCTCCGCTGTCCTGCTGAGCCCCCGTAGCCCGAGCCGAATCGGAGGGTACACTCGGTGTTTGTTGAGCCAAGGAGCCCCCGCCTTTGAGGGAGTGGCCCCGCGCCGCGTGCACCGCAAATTGCATCGCGCGCGCGGCCCATCACGGCGCACGCTGTCCATTATTGTTTCGCCACCAGTTTTCCCCCGAGTGGCGCTTCAGCTGCCGACATTTTTTATGTGCATGCGGTTCCCTGTGCAATCAACGCGTGCCCCTCTCATCACGCCAGCACGCCCAAAGCGTTCACCCTGGCACCCCTCGCAGTGGCTGTCGACCCTCTTTCCCCGGAAAAATGTCGGTCAACAAGGGGCTGCGCGTTTTGCTGAGGTTCTTACCAGACCCCCCGTCACTCACTCCAACCGCCACCCCCTCCAATTGCCGTGCTGGCGTTGAAGGACCGTGTGCTTTTTTTCGGGGGGGGGGGGCGGTAGGAACCTCAGCAAAACGCGCAGCCACTCGTTGACCGTCTTAAGGACAGCCCGGGCTTAGGCGCGCACCGCACCGGCACTGGCAAGTGCCGTTGGGTGAGAGGGCGATCTTTCATGGTCTCCTTCGTGTTCCCCTTCTCAACCGGACTTCTGCCGCCAGGCGCCCCCGTCGCCCACGCTCTCGTGTGCAGGTGGGCTCCGCGGGACTTGCCTTTGGGCTCGCGCTGACGGTGACCACGGCGTCTCTGGTGGCCCTCAACCTCGTGGGCATTACGCTGGCGTTCACTGTGTTCGGCCTGTTCAAGTGGGTCTTTCTGTTCGCGATCGTGACGGTCCCCCTCGCCATAGCGCTGGCGCTGTCGCTGCCCCTGCTCTTGGCCGTGGCCGCGGGTCTGGCTCTGGCGGCGGCGGTGGCGGCGTTCGTGCTGTTTTAGGCGGCCGGCGGGCACCGCCGCGTCGCCGGGACGCGATCAGGGCCTCGAGGCAGTGTTTTTTGCCGGGCCCATCCGAACGAACCGCCGGCAGTGCGCGGTGCCTCGTGGCAGAGGTCCTCAGTGAAGGGCGAAGGATGTGGCAGAGGGGCGTGAATGCGACGTGCATTTTCCTGCGTTTTGGTGCCACGGCAGGTGAAGGAGCCACAGGGTTGGTTGCAGTTTGGGGGGGCGCCGCAGCGCCGTCCAGAGCCAGTCCATTGCTGTCGGTGGCGGAGCCCATCCACCGCTCGGCGCGTTGGAACAAGTGTGCCACGTGCGGGTCGCGGCGTTGTGTTGCATGGCAGGGGGGGCGCAGAGGAGATCGTGGAGACGGTTGACTTCCGGCCGCAGCGCCACCGGGGGCCATGCGGGCTCTCGCACATGCAACAGCTCCTCGACACGCTGTACGAGGACTGGTGGTGCCCTACCAACAGATGTGAGAGACATGGGGGGGGTGGGGGGGCACCTGGTTTTCTATGACCTCAGAAGTTAATTGACAGTCAGGTCCGGTGGGCGCTGCATGGCAGTGGTCTGGTACGTGAGGCTGCGTCACTACCGCCCTTTGCCTAGTCGGTGGGCTGCCCACTGGCATCTTCATGTCTCATATTTTGTGACAGAACGGTACCGATGGTCTTGTAGGCCACGAGCCAAATATGTTTCTGCGCTTTGTGCCGACTGCCTCTTGGGCACGCGCGCAGTAGCCCAGAGTTCCCTCAGGTGGGGGGGGGGGGGGGGATGGGGGGCTGCATGGCCAAGGCGTTTGGTTGGTGTGGGTTCATGCCGTCATGATGCCATGGGTTGGGGACGGGCTATTGCTTCGTGTGGCAGGCACCCCACCCCCGGGGGAGGGGGGGCGGGGGGTCAGAGGCTGAAACAAAGTTTGTGCACCTAAAACAAGGACAAAACCGTGTACCAGGGTGTGCCTCGAAGGTCTCTACCGCCATGCGGGACACCATGGAGGCCGAGCACTGGGCACCAGAGCTCCGGGAGTGCTGCCAGCCCCCGGGTGCATTGCCTAGCGACCTCAGGCTGCATTGCCTCCTGGTGGCCCTCCCGGGTGTGCAGGGGCATGTGAACGCGCCTCTACACGCCTGTGGGATGACCACCAGCACGTGCCCCTGCCGGCCCCAAATGTCCGACCTCTTTCACAAAATTTCCCTTTTTCCCGAGGAAATGTTTCTGATGTGCGTGGGCGGGGGGGGGGGGGGGGCTGGCCGGCTGCGTCACTAAGGCCTGGTCGGGGAGCAGGTCGTTTCTCTGATCGGCACTGCACTGCGCACTGGCATCTCGTGGTCAGGGCCCAGTGTAAGCGCATCTGTTCCTTGGAACGGAGTTCTTCAGAGAAAGCGGGGCCAAATCGAAGGCACACGCGCTCACTGGGGGCGCGGGAGTGCCTCGGTGCACGGCGTCCCTCGTGTACATTCGAACGCAAAGACTGCACAGCCGCTGTGTTGAACTGCAGAAAACAAGAAAGACATGGGCTTTGACGCAGGCCCCACTGAGACTATGCAGCGTCTGGTCGACCCGAAAATTGCTTTGGGGGGGGGGTGGGGGGGAATGGCATGGGCGCCCTGGGCTTCTGTGCTGGGCCCTTTGTTTTGTGTACGGACGGGTGTTGCCGCCAAAGGTGCCGGAACACAAATTTTGGCCCGGAAAATTTTTTTCACCATTTTGAGCCATCCATGTTGGGGCCGACCCCCCCCCTGGCACGGCAGGTAGGGCAGCCTCAGCCCAAACCCCCCTCCCGGCACAGCGACCAAGGAGGGGGGGGGGGGGGGGGGGGGCGGGGTTGGGCAAAAGGGCTTCCGGGCCATCCCCCCAAAGCAATTTTCTTCCCGCCCCTGCTGTGGCAGATTCGGAGACAAGTCTGGGATTCGAAGGACTGAGGAGTATGAACGCCTCTGAGCAGGCGTGGGATGAGTGTTCACGGGGCATAGTGTTCTTGCGGGCAGGCGGGGAGGGGGTTCATTGGTGCCGCGGCCATGCACGCACGTCCAACCGCTAGTTGGCGCTGCAATGGCACGACGTGGGCGCAGATATGGAGAGGCACACGGGCGATCCCTAAGGGCCGCCCTGCCCAGTTTTGTTGTTATGCATCAAGGACCGCCCTCAGGGACCACTGGGATTGCCCCCCAACCACCGTCAGGCATCCGACAACAGCCCGGTCACTGCCAACAAGCGTCATTACCCCCCAACAGCCCATGGTCACCTAACCGCAGGGCAGGCGTTGGCGGACACCACTTTTATTTTGGTGTAAGGGAACCGCCCTGCCTCTGGACTGCTTCAGCCGAAAATCACATTTCATTGCATTATTGCAGCCACCCTCACCCCCAGCCCACCCCTGGGGCCGCAGGTTCCCTGTATGCGACCCTCCAGCCTTTGGTACGTCCCAAACAATCCCCTCGGTTTTTTCCGAAACAAAATCTTTGGGGGGGGGGTTGTTTGGTGCATTTTGGGGGGGGAACTTTTTTGGAGTAGGTTGGGGGATTTTTGAGCGCATAGACAGGGCCTTTTTTGGGTTTGGTTTAGTTTTGTTTGGCTTTTGGTTTTTTGGGTCTTGTAACCGGGGGCTGGGGGGGGCGGGGCGTTGCCCAATGCTAGGGGCGGAGGGGGAGTGGGGCGGGTTGTACGTACCACCCCAGCCCTCCACCCCTACAGATAGTGGGGGATGGGCCACAGCAGCAGAACAGGTTCCAGCTGCTGCCCGCCGGCATATTGTCAGGACGTCTGTAGGCCGCTGCTTCACATCCACCACCCATTTCCAACCTTACTGGGGGTTGCACCAGGCACCAACCTGTAGGGTGTCTGTCCTCTGAGGGTGCTTGCACCTTGTGCTGCACTACCACATCATGGAAGACCACTTTGGTTTCTCAACACGGTGGCCCCAGAAAATCACAGCCCCAGAACACATGTGGGGGCCCATTCCCATCCACTGCATCGAAGTCCACACCGTGCAGACAGGCACACCTGTAGATACCACGAGCTGACCCAGGGACTGTGACACGCTGACAATGGAAGCAAATAGCAGTAAAAGACCCGTGACGGTCAGTGCAGAGCAGTGCCACCATCTCTGTGCAGGGCGTGACAAGGAGAGGGACAGTGGTGACAACAGGGCCCGAGGGCGGTACTGGGGCTAGAGCTTGAGTTCGTGTAATTGGGTTTGGCGCTCTTGCTCTGATTTGCCTGGGAAACTTCTTTTTTCTTGCTCACCAAATGGTGCATAGTGATAATAGAGGTGGAAATATTCTTGACCTCGTCCCATAGGATTGTGCCGGGGATTTCTTTGGGGAAATCCCCACCAACCAGTGCAATTTGAACATCCAGGGTTTGAATAGATTTGGCATGGCAGAGGTTACAGGCATGCCTGCATTCTACAATAGTTGGCCACACAGTATCTCCAGCTCATAACACGCCATTTATGGGGACCCTATATTAACCCGTGGGCTCATTGATGCCCCCCCCCATTATAGAACCTGAACCTTTCGGCAACTTTTTCAACCTCCAACCCGATTGCTTGGTTGCTTCTTGAACTTGGAAAAAGGAATTCTCTTGCATTCTCTTGCACCTTTCGGCGCCCCGGAGGGAAGTTTTGGGCTTTGTACACGCTTCGGAAATGAGGAACGCAAATACAACCTTGTTCGGAGCCTAACAGCCCGCAGTGATTGCTGGGTAAGGGTGTGGAGTATGGTGTGTTGTGCCCTGTTCTGGTATATTTTAGGGGTATTTTGGTGTTATGGAAGATGAAATTATCTTTTGCTCCGAAAACAACCTAGAAGTCCACCCTCTTGGACTCATGCAGCGAAGCTTTGTGCTTAGTATCGTACTTTGTGTGTGCTCTAGGAATGGGGAAGGAGAGTACAACCGGTTGAGGGCTTCAAGCCTTGCAAACATTGCCAAATGAGGGCCCAAACTATGGTGTGTTGCACCCTTTTCAGGTGGATTTGAGGGGTATTTTGGTGTCGCAGGTGAGGGGACTATCTTGCATAATTGTTGCACACAGTCACCCTACAACTGCACACTCCTGGGCTCATTTAAGAAAGTTTTGTGCTCGGTGTGTGCATTGGGATTGGGGAAAAAGACTACAACCGGGTTCATGCGCAGTAATTGGGGGTTGGAGCGTTTCTGGTGAATGATGGTGAGTTTGTATCCTGAACTCAAGGGGCCTCAAAATAGAGAACGGAATGTGAGTCTGTTTTCCTGGTTTCAAAACACGCACAAATCTTCGCTGCACATAGAGCGTGGAATGTAAGTCTGTATCTCCAACTCAAGAGGACACCAAAACGACCGCAAATTGAGACAAAAATGAAATTCTAGCAGCCAATCTCTTAATTAGTGAAGCCGTCAGTTTGGCCCCAAAACCCGTTGTACACTCTTTTTTTTAGCTACAAGCCACGTACAAAGTTGAATACTTCTTTGCGGAGCCCAAAGGGCTACAGTTGCAAAGTGTTTTGAGTGCGACAATTATGCCATACAGTTTCCTTTTTCAACTCAAGGGGCATCCCGACAATTAGTTCGTAATGGACTGTAAGGCACGGTACCTTTTTCAAGAATTGAAAACACATACCTTGTTGCAAGGGGGTAAGAAGTTATAAAATGGTTTTTTTTAAAAAGTACTTACCTCCTCAACCTATCAAATGCCCCATTGATGAGGCCTCATCCCCAACCTAGGGTGCCGCAAAATAGAGTTTGGAATGGGAGTCGATATCACCAACTCAAGAGGCCACGAAGTCATGGAGCGTGAGTCCATATCACTAACTCCAAAGGCCACAAAACAGAGTGTCCAATGTGAGTCAATATTTCCAATTCAAAGGGCTACAACGCCAAGTGTACACCGCAAGTCCATGTCTCCAACTCAAGGCGGGACAGCAAAGCGTGTGCATTCGGAACTGCAAGCATTCCATCACTCCGTCTCTTCATCGGTTGACACGCCAGGCTCCAAACCGGTTGCACCATCTTTCCCACGCCCGGAAGTAGGCACAAGGCCCAAAGCTTCCATACGAGAGCAAAAAGCCTGCAATTGCAATGCTTTTTCATCGCGACAATAATCCAAAAGAAATTTCTTTTCCAATCCAAAGGGCAGCCAAATAATTGGTCTTGATGGTGAATCTATGAAAACATTCCACCAGTTACCCTATCGGCAAGCAAATAGTTCATAAAGCAAGGAAGCCTGCGAGGCCCCGAGCACTGAGCATGACACGCACGATCCCACTGCTGGATAGACATGCATCATCGTAGTGGACAAAGACGCCCGCACGGACACAATAACAAAAGACATGACCAGGGCCGCGGCTTAGTGTAGTCTTGGTGCAACATGTTACGGATCACGTGTCGGGTGAACCCTTGAACACACATCCCGGTCCACATCCACATGCTTGACTTCGCATTCTCTTGTTTTCACCTCCACAGATATCGAAACACCAAAGTCAACAAAATGATGGGAGGCACAACTTTTGATTGAGCACAACCAGTTAAACGCTTTTTGACAACCGCAGAGAAGCTACTAACCCAAAATCCTCGAAGCCAACATTTTGCTACCAAAGCAGTGGTGTTACGGATGATGGTGGTCTCAACAATGGTCTCAATAAAAATTGAAACAAAAATGTTTTTTTCAATTTGATTTCAACTCAAAATCTACCGTTCTTTCAGGATGTGGCAGATTTTTCCTCGATTGCCGCTGCAAAACACCAATCTGTAGTTAGTGCTCATGCATCAAGTTCCAAAAATAGTTCTTGGTGTCATATGCCAATTTTAGTTGCATTGTTTTGCCCAAAGGCTTCAGTATTTAACCTCGAACATTCCAAAAATGGACCAAAACTCTCAGAATAGGCCGAAAATTCCATTTTTTGTACAATACATATGCCAGCTCTGTTCATTTTAGGGAGTTGCAGCCCTTGATGTCTCATTTGTGTCCACCAAGTGTCCCATGGGTATAAAAGGTGTGTCGGGTATAGTCAGAAATCCCTTGAGAATCGATTTTTGGAGATGTATGGGCGGAAAAGAGTTCCGGCCCTTTTTATTTTTGTTTTAAAACTGGTTGTTGCTGTTCACGGTTTAGGTTTTTGTTTGCATGTGCAATTGGCTGCCTTGTAGAATTTTTTACAAAGTGTGCTTTGATGTGTGAAAATCAGGGCATTCCGTTGTTCCTCCCTTTTGGGGGAGAGGAAACCATAAATACACGTTTTGGAACGTGTTCGGATTGATAAAGGTGGGTAATATTGCAATTATGGTCCAGTGGGGATGGAAAGGCGAAAAAATGCGCATGAAATCATCCCACATAGATGTCTAAAAATTGGAAACATAAAGGCAAAAATTGGTGACGTGAGCTATTATTCAATGGTATCTTTGTAAAAGGCCATCGCATAAATCTATCTGATGAAAATAGGAATGAAATCACATTCAGGACTAGAAACAACCATTGATGAAAAGCTTAAATTGCTCCACTTGCGCATAGTTGCCACCCTTCAAGAAGCATTGGGAGAGAGTTTCTTAATAGCATCCCCCACCACCACCCCTTGCAACATCAAAAATTACTTAGCGAGAAAAACATACACCACCAAACAATTAATTTGTAATTGTGTCACATCTCCGGGCGCCTGTGGTCTTTAACTTTACTGACATTTTATCTTGATTTTGGACTTTCTTACATTGTGTATCATAAACAATTTCATTTCAATCTCACCCTATCTCAGAAGCCTCGCACTGCACTACACCAAGGCTTTGGAATACTCTCAATGGAGCACTGAATGAACTGGTTGATGGTGGTGATGTACCCCCTTGGGGGGATAAAACTACCCCTTTGTGGGGATAAAACCACCCCTATGAGGGGATAAACTCACACCCCCAAAAGAGAGGATAAAACCACCCCCAGGTGGCATAAAACCATTCCAGGGATCAAAAATGGCCAACCCATGGTCCCAGGCATAAAACCACCCCCAAATGGGGGATAAAACCACCCTTAAAACTACTCCGGGTGGTTTTATGCCCACGTTTTAGGGGGATAAAACCACCCCTTTCCGGGGATAAAACCACCCCTTTGGGGGGATACAACCACCCCTTTGGGGGGATACAACCACCCCTTTGGGGGAATAAAACTACCCCTCTTGTTAAAACCACCCCCTTTGGGGTGACAAAACCACCCCGGGGTGGTTTTATGACACCAAAGCAACAAATGACACAACTCAGCAAACCTGAGCAATGCTGCCACTAAAGCGATGCATGTTGAACTGGGTGAATAGCAAACCCAACCATGTTTGAAATCCGATCTCAGACCCCATTAGCAAAATTGTCCCCTGCCACGTTAGACATCCTATAACACATATACAAAGCATATACAAGGAGCAATTTGAAATAAAACACTGAGTGTAAAACCATATGTCGTTCCCTCACCCTCCATCAACTCTCCTACCTCCATACCCGAACTTGTATTCCGGTACTGTGGTTCTAGGTTAACATAGAGATGGGCCATACCCCTCCACCCCTAAAATGGTGACACCCCCCCCCAACCCAATGGGGAGATAAAACCACTGAAAAGGGGGGACAAAACCACCCCAAGGGGGCAATAACCCCCTCCCAAAAAGTGACCCATTGGGGGGATGAAACTACCCCCTTGGGGGGATAAAACCACCCCTATGAGGGGATAAACCCACACCCTAAAAGGGGGGGAAAAACCACCCCAGGGGTCAAAAATGGCCACGACGGGGGTTGGGGGTGGGTTTATCCCCCATTTGGGGGTGGTTTTATACCCACGACCAGATGCAAAAGACATCACCCTAGAGAACCAGTGGTACCAGACAGGAACCTACCAACCTTCATGGAAACCCCTCATCCCCGCCTTGCCCCCTTGCACTGCAAAGTGGTACAAATGTGTGGATTTGTGTGATGCGCCTGCCAGGGTGATCTGCTATTGTGCACAGCTGATGAAAATTGTATGGCTGATATCTGAGGTTACATTACAAGCATCAATCCTACTGATGTGTCACTGCCAACTCGTGTACTTTGTGATCTGCCAATTTGCAGTATGGGTGTTCTGTTTGCAAAGAGTACCTCCCAGATTAGTTTCAGAAAAATTGCAAAGCCTGGCATTTATGAAGTACAAACCCGTGCACAGCGCTGTGTCAATGGTCACTACTCTGTACAGAGGATGCATAGCCAATTTTCCCCACCGGCCGTCACCAATCCTCAACAACTCCCAATATGCTCCCTCAGCTTCACAGCCCTTCACAACCAAACACAACCCTCCACAATCTTCAACAGACCCCAACACCCTCTGTCACCCATCCCGTAGCCCACGGCTGAATCCAATCACCCAATGCACCTTGATGGACTCATTTCTCAGGTGGCAAAGCCCAAGGCCCCATTGCAAGTGTGACTGCCAAGAAAAAAAGTGGACAAAACTGCTATCCGTGGCCTAAAATCATGTCTATCCACAAATCTTGCTCTTCATGTTCAGCACCCCCCACTGTGGGATACAAATGTTGAATGCTACCCTGCACACTGCCCAGACACCAGGTCGCAAAAAACAATGCCGCAAAGCAACAAAAGTCAGAACAAAAAGCCCTGAAAGTGACATTACCATAGACGCCTTTCGCTGTGACAGAAGAAGTACCCAGAAACACCCTGGAGATGCTCCTTCAGCTGATACCAAAGACTTAACACTACAGTATGCCGGACACATCAGAAAAGACTCTTATCCTCAAACCTGCACCCCCCCTCCCCCGGTGGACTCCCTACGGGACCTGGGCCCTGAGTTGTCAATGAAAAGAGCGCCCACACATCTGCTGACCAATCACTGCACAACTCAGAGCAGCATGAGTCATGGGACAAATGCCACGCTGCGTAGGTACCGTGGTTCCATACAGCATTGCACTGTAACCATCCCCACAGATGTACTGCCGAAACCTGCATTTCCTGGAGCAGTCTGGATGACATAAAACTGATCCACTGCACAGTGCGTTTGTTGTCCCGTGGTGTCTTGGACAAGTTTGGACAACTTTGCACCATTCGAAGTGTAAATCACACATGGTGCCTCGAGGGGCCAAAAAATCATGACAGTTCAATATTTTCACAAAATGTCTCTTAGATGAGAATGGCACACCAACAACTGGTGATGTTCATAGAAACTACAAAGCTGTTCCCCCCATTTTCTCATTAGCTCGGCGTCTTGCAGTGGCTTGCCTCCAATTCCTTCCAACTGCAATACCTCACGCTTAAGTTCCCTCAGCACACCAAAGACAATCAAAGGCGCAACATGGCCCAGCCCCCCGAAAAATCCTTGTAATACCCAATTGCCTCCAACACACCATATGCACAGTGGAGCAACTCCTCTGCATCTCGCTGTTCCAGCAGGGGAATCAGACATTGTCAAAAACGTGGTTGAAAGGGTGCCCATTAGACAAGGTTGGTACAAATGGGGAAACAGCCGTTGGCTGGGCCAGTGGATTAGGTCAGCGGGAATTTTTAAAAAATGTCTGGTTGAGGCTGGCGCAGACAAGAACAAAGGTGTACACCTTGTCAGCGGCTGCCGAAAACGGTCTTATCAACAGTGGTCCCTACACACACCGCCTGCCCACCCCCTTTTTTTATCCAACTTGGGGCATCATGACAGTGGCTGAGAATTTGTTCTCAATAAGTGCATTTGTTGAAAAGTACGTGACAAATGCAGTCCCTGCTGTGGTCGTCCAGGCGAGCAGCACTTCAATGTGGAATGAAGCAAATGAGGCACAAAACAATTGGACAATGTAGTGAACCTCAATCATTCCGGGTGCAGTATGTCACCGGTACATTGGAGGCGAACCTGAGGGGATTAGATGATGAGAAGAATGCCAAAAACAGAATTACCCTCCCCCATCGACAATGGATCAGCCGGTTCAGGTGACGGATGAGGGGTTTGATCAAGCAAAGAAAAACGCTTGCTCCCATGCATGCAGACAATCAAGGAACAATGGGAAGGGGGATAACATACAATCACGTGGCGAGAGGTTAGCAAAGACCAGAATGTGGGGAGAGGATGGGAGGCCAGAGTAAAACCCTGTTAAAACACAATCACGAGGTCAAGTCCATCCTTCAAACAGTGCTGGGCACGCGGCAGTCGTCGTGATAACCGCAAAAAAAAAACGGCGATTCGGTAGATAGTCAACCATCCCGCTCTTGTCTATAGCTGCTGTAGCACAGTTTGCACGAACAAGATTCAGGAATGTTCCACTTCCACTCCAAAGCATGAGCCCGTGGGCTCATGCTTCAAGCAGATAGTTTCTGTCAACAAGGGCCACAGCCAGGAACAACAGGCACTCCACACAGGCTTTGCAGTGTGAGGGGGGGGGGGGGGGGCTGGCCTTGTTGGGACCCCAATGCCGGCGGCCATCCCTTAAGCGGACGTCCTCCTTCACTGCCATCCGGGACCCTCGAGTTCGCAACCGGTTGAGCAGACTGAGGCCATGTTCAGAGGATTGGGCGAGCCATATGTGGAGTCTAGGACAGCAGCGCAAGGCAGACCCGATGGGGTCTTGGATGGAGGCACACGTTGCGCTGAAAGGAGTAAGACGTGACAAGCTGTGGGGATACTGTACAAGAAAACCTCGTGGAGGTACAAGAGCAGCAGTTGCGACACTGCCTGGCTGCTGCAACTGCACACCATTCCAGACCTATGGTGACACCCCAGCCTCTACACATAACTACATGTGCCGGCTCCTAAAGCAAAATTATCTCCCCAACAGGCAAATGTCACAGCAAAAAGGTACACACATCCACGCAAAAGCACACACCACCCACGCAACCAACATCCTCACAAATCCTGAGAGCCAAACCGCTGCACACACGGGACTCTAACCCATGTGACAGCAAACAAAAACAATGGTGCCAGGGTGTGTTTGGGCGCCATTGCATGCGCCTTTGCAAAAACGAAGGATCCACAGCGCCCCACAGAGTGCGGTCGCTGTTGGCGCTGTGTTTCTGCCAAAAAAAAAAAATAACCCCCTGCAAATTCCTGACAACATGAAAAACAAACAGACAGGGCAGAACAAGGCAGAGCAGTGTGGAGTATTCCATTTCCATGCCAATCCATAGGAAATGCACGAAGCATCTGCTCCCGAACTCCTTCGGATAAAGATAAACAAGTCGAAGAGAAAGTGCGTGCCGTACCGTTGGTGATATTGGGTCATCAGTGCCAAAAGGAATGCAGGAAGGACACCCAAAACGCCTGTTGTGCAAGAGATGACCGTGACAGGTGCCTTTTGGAGAGAAGCACCGCAGCGGTGCGCGTGACAGGCCCCCCGCAACGTGGCCAAAGCACAGTTTTGATGTCACTTTCCTACGTCCCATTCTTCGGGGCACTTGCAGCGAGTTTGCCCACTCTTGCAAAGGCAGTTCTGTCACCCGCCGTTGGGTTTGGGAGCTGCCCTGGCTCTGTGTGGCAGCAATCCGTGCCCTCAGGGTAGAGGGTCAGCACTCGGCACCGCACGGCTTTTTGGTTTTTTGAGGGGGGTCTCCCCTGGAGCAACTCTGACCTGATGACACTGCGCCAGGGCACGGCACAACAAGGCCCGGCACACTAACTCCGCACAAACACAGTCATGGCCTCAGCCTACCTCGACCGCTCAAGACTGCGGATCTTGCGGTGCCTCAGACGGCTGGCCTCCGGCCGGGGGATCCTGCCCCTGCGGCGGCGGAGTCTCGGTGACCGCACGACCCCGAAGGCGGGTGAGGGGGTTTGCCGCGCCTTTGCCGGAGCCGCGGGTGGGTGGCGTGCGCGGCTGGGCAAGGGGATTGGCGGGCCTGGCAGGGTCGCCACGAGAGCCGCGGGAGCGCGTGCGACGGACTGGGGCGATCTCGATGGAGTCCCCGGTGGTGCCGGCGGCAGCAAGCGGCAAGGGGTTGGCCAGCGTGGTGCCTTCAGACGGAAAGGGCGGCAGCAGCGGGTTCCCGGAGGCACCAGGCGTAGGTGGCGCAAAGGGGTCGCCTTCGGGCGTCTTGAGGTCAGGTGGTCGGAGGTCCAGGTCGGGGGTGCCGGGGACGGTGTCGGGGCTGCCGGGCGCGCGGACGGGCGGCTGCGGAAACACGTCCTCCTCCTCGATGGTGGCCCGCATGGTACGGCGGCGGCCGCTGGTGGACGAGGTCTGGGAGAGGGCCGCGGAGGTCGCCCGGGGCGTGCCCGTGATCGTCATCGGGATGTGGTACTCCGGCACGGCCGCGGCCGCGGGGCTCTGCAGCTGCGCCTCCAGCCGCAGCTGCGGCTGCGGTGAGACTGACCTCGGATCAGCTGCCGAATCTGCTGCCTCGGCGGCCGGAGCTGCTGCCTCGGCGGCCGGAGCTGCGGCGTCGGCGGCGCCGTCGCGGTCCGGGCCGGCGAGCGCCCGTTCGGTCTGCTCGTCGAGCTTCGCGATCTGCATCTGCGTCAGCGCCTGCAGCTGCTGCGCCGTGTCCTGCTTCACGAGGTCCGACGCCCGGCTCGCGACCGACGCCCGGCTGCTGAGCCGGCCCAGGCGGCTCGCGTTCTGCATCTGCCGCTCGGTCTGGCGCTGCCAGCGGTCCTGCGCCCGGCGGCGGCTGTCGGCGGTGGACGTCCGGCCGGAGCCGGCCCGGCTCGGCGGGCCCCCGGGGAACGCGGCGGCCGTGGGGGGCCCTGCCTCGCCCTCGCCCTCGCCCTCGGGCTGGGGCGTGGGCGGCAGTTCCACTGCCTGCACCCAATCCAGGGCGACTGGCATCGGAAGCGACGACTGCGGTGGGGCAGGCCGTCGCATGGGAGGCATTCCGAGAGGGGCCATGCCCTGGCCAGCGCTGAAGGGGGGCATGCCCTGGCCAGCGCTGAAGGGGGGCAGGCTCTGGCTGGCGTTGAGCGGGGGCCTGGGAGCGGCGTTCGGGGCAGCGTTGACGGGGGGCATGCTCAAGGGGGGCATGCTCGGCCCTGTGAGAGGCGACTGCGCAGTCACGCCGAACGTCACCTGCCGCGGGGAGACCGCGCCGCTGCGCGGCGTGCCCGCCTCGAAGCCCAGGGTGTCCGGCTCCAAAGGACTCTCGACCGCCTGGCCCTCCACCGCATTGACCCAGTCGAGTCCCTTGGGACCGGGTTCCAGCTCCGGGCCGCGTGCCCCGCGGTCGCGCGCGCGGTCCGCGAGCCACCGACGCTGGAAATCGCGCACGAAGGAGGTGCTGCCGCCGGGGTTGTAGATGCCGCGCCCGGCTCCGAGCGGCACGCCCGCGACCGCGCCCGCGTCCCGGAACGACCCGCCCAGGGCTGGAGGAGCCGCGCCCGCGTCCCGGAACGACCCGCCCAGGGCTGGAGGAGCCGCGGCCGGGGCTGAGGGGGCCGGGGGAGGCGGCGACAAGGGGGACAGGGGGGGGACCGGGGCTGTTTCGGCGGGCAGGAAGCCCGGCCGGTGCACGAACGGCTGCCGCGGCGCGAGGGGGTTGACCACGGTCCCCGTAATGGGGCTGGGCAGCTGCTCGGGCATGACCCGGGCCGACCGCACGGACCCGCCCTGTTTGCGCAGGTTGTACATCTCGAACCACATGGACTGCCGCGTGCCGCGCACGCTTTGCGCCGGGCTCCCGCGGCCGAAGCGGCCGGACTTGCTGAAGGAGTCGAACTTGAAGGGGCCCTCGGTGGGGGTCGCGGCGGGCGGGACCAGCATAGACTCGGCGTCATCCTTGTCCGGCGGCATGAAGAAAAACGGCATGTCCTCCTCGTCGTCCAGAATGCCGGGCAGCGGCTTCTCCACCGGGTCAAACTCCCACAAATCGCCGTCCAGCTTCTTCGCGGGCTTGATGGCCATATCAAAGGCGAGGGTGTCGTCCGCGAATCCCGGCGGCAGCGGCGGGAGCTCCGGGTCCTCCTTGACCGGCCTGCCCTCCACCGCGCCGTGGATGTTCTGTGTTTGCTCCATGGGGTCCACCCACACAAGCTCCGTCTGCTCCTGCCGGCGCCGCCTGCGGCGGTAGAGGATGCACAGCAGCAGGCAGCAGCAGCAGAGAAGGATGGGGAGGGCGAGCATGAGGAACATGATCCCGGACGGCTGGCTCGCAAACCACTCCGCCGCGCCCAGCACGCCCGTTGCCACCCCGCCCTCTGTGGGAGAGGGGCTGAGCGCCCCGATTATCGTGGGGAACGGCGAGGGGGAGGACAGCGGCGAGGGAGCCGTGGAGGTGCCGGGGGTGAAGACGGTGACGGAGGTCAGCTTGCGCCACTTGGGGGTGATCATGCCAGGCCCTGTGTAGCGGTAGCACACGTCGTACTGGCCCGCGGTCTCGATCTGCAGCGTGGGGGGCTGCTTGAAGGTGGTCTGGTTGACCCAGGCGTTGCGGGGCACGGGCGCGGGCGTGGGCACGGGGTAGATCTCGGGGCCGGGGCACTGCCCGGGCAGCCCCATGGTGAACGCGTCCCCGGGGACCAGGCCGAAGCCCATGCCGTTGATGCCGAAGCGGCTGCCGGTGGTCAGTACGTCCCCGTCTGCGAAGGTGAGGGGCGTCTCGAAGATGTCGTTTTTGAAGAACCCAAAGGCCTTGGCCCCGTGGACGACCACGGGCTGCGGGAGGACGGTCCAGATCCCGCCGGAGGTGTAGCAGAAGCCGTACACGCCGGGCTGGGGGAGGCTCATCGACAACTCGCGCACCCTGTGGCCGTCGGGGCTGATGGCCGCGCTCCCCAGCGTCAGCAGCTCCGTTCCGGCGGTGGCGTTGCCGGAGGCATAAACGTAGCAGTCCTGGACTGCGGGGCGGTAGTCGGACTCGATGTTCGGGTCGCTGACGGGGCCGAAACGCCCCGAGGTGGTCGCTTGAGGATAGAACCTGCGGGCTGCGCCGTCCTGCGGGACGACGGCCAGCGCGGTGCCGCGGATGGGCTGCGCCGAGCGCCGCTGCTCCGGCTGAATCTCGTAGAAGTAGAAGTAGTCGTTTTCGGTGACACCGGGAAACGCCTCCGGCACATCGAAGCTCATCAGGAAGTCCTCAGCGGCAACGGGCGTGGGGTCCGTGGTGTACGCCACTGCAAAGGCCTCGGTGAGCGTCGGGCTCAGAGTCACAGTCTCGGTAGGAACCGCCGACGCGGTGCTCACCCGCGTGGGGCTGTGCGTGAGGGTCTCGGAGGGAGACTCCACTGCAGTGAGACTGGGGGCCGGGGCCTGTGTGGCGGTCAAAGTGATGACGGGCGGGACCTCGAGCGTCATGGTGGCCGTGGCGCTGGCGCTCTCCGTGAAGTTGACGGAGGGCTGTGGGGGCGAGGGCGTCTTCGTGGATAGCGTGCCGGTGAGAGTGAAGTTGCTGGAGAGGGATGGCGGCGGCAGGAGGGAGGCGGTGAGGGTTGGGGTGGCGCTGGTGGACCGTGCCATGGACGCGCTGCCGCTCCCTGCCAGCGACCAGCTCAGGGTCCCCACCAGAGACGCAGTGGGCGTCGGAGTCAGAGAGGGCGGTGAGACCGAGACGTTGAAGCTGCCGCTCCCGGTCGGAATCGGGGTGGGCGTCTCGGGCCTGGTGTCGGTGGCGGACACAGAGAAGCCCGTCGAAGCCGTCGCGCTCGCATGCTGCGTGGCCGTCGCGCTGGGAGTGGGCGTCGCAGTCTGCGTTGCCGTTGCCGTCGCGGGGGGCACGCGCGACGGGCTCGGGGTGCGGGTGACCGTCCCGGTGAGCATGGCAGCAGCGGTGCGTGTGCCCGTGCCCGACATGGTGGCGCTGGGTGCGGTGTGGGTCGGGGTCGGCGAATAGGTGTCTGTGGGGCTGTGGCTGAACGTGCGAGTACTGGAGTGGGAGGCGCTGTGCGTGCGGCTGCCCGACAGGGTAAAGGTCGCGGTGGGCACGCGGGTGGTGGTGCAGGACGGGGAGAGGGTGAAGGTCTCGGTCTGGCGGGGAGTTGGAGTGGCGGTGGGGGGCGAGGGGGTGGCACTGCGGGTCCCGGAGCGCGGGTTTGTGACGGTGTCGGCGGGGCTGAGGGTGAGAGTAGGAGAGGGAAGGCGGGAGGCAGTCGGAGTGGCCCCCGCGGTGGCGGTGGTGCTGCCTCGAGCAGTGCAGGTTGCGGTATGGCCGTGGGTGCCCGTGTTCGTGAAGCCTGCGGTCAGCGACGTCTGGGAGGTGGTTGGGGTTGGACCGGAGCGCGAAGGCCGGGATGTGGGGGTGCGGCTGCCGGAGGGGGAGTGGGAGTAGGAGGCGGTGAGTCGCGGCCGCGGGCTATGGCTGAGCGTTGCTTCGCACGAGCGCGTGCCGGTGGATGTCGCAGTGGGCGGCTCGGACCGACTGCGGGTCTGAGACGAGAGCGTGGGCGGGGGAGTGGGCGTGGCCGTGGCAGAGAAAGAGTGCGACGGTTGCAGGGACCACGTGTGCGTTGCGAGGGTCGTCGCGCTGTGCGTGTGCGCCGGCGTCCCGGTTTTGGTGTGGGTGCCATCGACGCTCGGGGTCCGCGTTTGCGACTGCGTACCGCTGCTGCTGCCGGAGCGCGTGCCGGCGGGAGCGCCGGTCCCGGTGCAGGACGGGGACAGAGTGGATGGCGTGAGGGTCAAGGACACGGAACCGGTTGCGTGGCCGGTGTGCGAGGGGGGACTCCGGGTAGCGGAGGGGGACATAGTCCAAGTTTGGGTTGGGGCACCGGTTGTACTGCGGGAGGCAGAGGCAGAGGTGCAGGAGGCGGTAAATGTGGAGCGTGTTTCAGTGTGGGGGCTCAGGGTGCCGCTCGGGCTGTTGCTGACGGATGGTGACGGGCTGCCGCTTGGCGTAGCACTGGCCGCGATCGATAGCGTCGCGGAGGTGGGGCTGGGGCTGAGGCTGCGGGTTGTGGTGCGGCTGGGGCTCGGGGGGCTCGGGGTGCGGGCCACACTGGGACTGGGGGACTGTGTGGCAGTCGGAGAGTGTGTCGGGGTGTCCATGAGAGTGCGAGTGGACACGGTGGGCGTTGGGGATTCGCCGGAGCGGGTGCGCAGTCCGGAGGAGGAGCCGGTGTAGCTGCTGCTGAGGGTGGAGGTGGTGGTGCGCGTGTTGGAGCCGGTGGGGGTGTCGGTCGAGGTCGCAGTGAAGACCAGAGCTGTGGGGGTGCCCGTGGTCGAGGGCGAGAAGGTGTGGGTATGGGTGGGAGTGGCGGGCTTTGTCGGGGTAACTGAGGCAGTGGGGCTCAGGACGAAGGTGCGGCTGAGGGTGCAGTGTGCAGTGCGGCTAAGGGAGCGGACGCGGCTGTTGGTGTGCGAGCCGGAGCAGGAGGGCGAGCTTGTGGGTGGGTACGATGGGGTCGGCTTGTCGGTGGAGGTGCATGTGCCTGTGCATGTGTAGGAGGCGGAGGTCAATGTCACCGGTGCCGTTGGCGTCTGGGAGCGCGTGAGGCTGGGGACCAGCGAGGCAGAACGCGTTTCTAATAGCGTGGGTGTAGGCGCCGAGGGCGAGCAAGAGGCGGTGGATGGAGTGAAGGTGGGAAGTGAGGGGGTGCTGAGGGTGAAGCCCGAACCAGTGCGTGTGAGAGTCGAGGCAGAGTCGGTGGCAGTGTGAGTCAGGTCAAGCGGCATCGTCGAGGTTGGGGACAGAGAGGTGATGGTGACAGTCCATGTGGGTGTGCCAGTGGGCGTTTTAAGGACAGACTTGGTGGGAGGTGATGGTGTGCGTGAGGAGGTGGGGCTGAGCGTCGGGCTAAGGGTGAACGAGATGGTCTCGCTGAACGTTTCTGACGGAGGCGAATCCGTGGCTGTGAAAGATTCTGTGACGGAGAAACTGGGGGCAGAGGGCGTGGAGAAGGTCACGGTGCCCGGGCTGGGGGTGTAGGAGCCTGTCAAGGTCGCAGAAACAGTGGGAGTAGGCGCGGCAGTAGGACTGCGGGTGAGGGTGCTGCCCGTTGGAGTGGTCGAGCGCGTGCCTCCGCTCCGGGTGGCAGTGGTGGCCGAGTAGCTGCAGGATGGCGAGGCAGACGGCGTCGGGCTGGGGGGGCTCATGCTGGGGCTGGGAGTGGGGCGGGTGTCGGTGCGGGAAGGGGTGGCGGTGGCAGAGCGAGTGGGTTGCGGGGTGCGAGAGGCGGAGGGGGTCGGGGACGGGCCCGTGGGGGTGGGGTACTCGGTGAAGGTGCAGGAGGCAAACTGCGTACGGGTGCCGCTGGGGGGGAAGGAGGCGGACTGGGTGTGGGCCAACGTGAAGCTCCGGCTTTTGCTCTTGCCTGGAGTCGCGCTGCGGCTGTGGCTGTGCGAGGAAGACACACTGTGGTATTGGGTGTCGATTGGGGAATAAGTATCTGTTGGGGTAAGAGAGGCGGAGATGGTGGAGGCGCTTACACTACGGGTGGGGGTGGGGGTTCGCGTTTGGGAGGGCGTCAATGATGGTGGCGTAGCCGACGGGGTGCGGGTCGGCGACGGGGGCGAGCCCGTGGGACTTGTGGTGACGTTCCAGGAAGCGGAGAACGTTGGCCCTCCGGTGAAAGTCGGCGTCGGGGACGCGGTGTGGGTGGAGGCGGTCCGGGTTGTCGTGAAGTTTGCACTGGGAGACGGTGGGGATGGGGTGGTGGTGGCAGTCCCGGGGGTGGCAGTCGGGGTGTTGGACGTGGGGCTGGCACTGCAAGTGGGGGTTTGCGTCGCGGAGAGCGTGGCCGTGCGGGTGCATGAGAGTGTGGCGCTGCGGGTCCGGGGGGGCGTGCGTTGGGCGCTGGCGGTGCGTGTGGGGGTCGCGCTGGGGGTGAAACTTGGGGTGAAGGTGCGGGTGTCGTTGCGGGTGGCGGTGAGACTGGAGATGAGGGAGGCAGTGAGGCTGGGGGTACGGGAGGTTGTTGGTGTGAAGGAGGTGGAGGGGGTGGAGAGTGTGGGGCTTCGGAGGGAGCAGCTCGCGCTTATGGTCTGTGTTGGGGGGGAGGGTGTGCGGGAGGTGCGGGTGGCGGAGAAAGTGGGCGTAGGCGTCGGGGTGCGGCTGGCGGTGCCGGTGCGGGAGGGCGTCGGGGTGCGCGAAGGGGTGACGGTGCGGGACCCCTGAGCCGTAGGGCTGCGCGAGGGCGTCGCAGAGAGCGTACCGGTGCGAGAGCCGAGGGGCGTTGGGGTCGCAGTGGGGGAGAGCGACGCCGTGTGAGTGGCGGACGAGTCACTGAGGGACGGCGACGCGCCGGACGGGGTTGCGGAGGGCGACGGCGAGCGGCTGCGGCTGCGGGTCGACAGCGTGGCTGAGTGGCTGGCCGTCAGGGTTGCTGCGGGGGTGGGGCTGGCGCTGGGGCTGGGGCTTGGGGTGGCGCTGGGGCGTGTCCGCGAGGGTCGCAGCGTGGGCGTAGCCGTGTGGGTGCTGGAGAATGTGAGGGTACCTGTAGGCGAGGGCCGGCAGGAGAGCGTGTCCGACCAGGAAGCGGTGGTGCTGCGAGTGTACGAAGGGGTGAAGGTGGTGGTGAAGGAGGCCGTTGCGGTGGTGGTGTAGGTGGGGCTCCCGCTGCGCGTCAGCAGGGGCGTCGGCGTCGGGGTTGAGCTGCAGGAGGCGGTGCTTGGGGTGAAACGCGTGGGGGTGGGGGAGCAGGACGGGCTGACGCTGCGCGTCTCGGAGACAGAGGCTGGCGTGAATGTGTCCGTTGCGCGGTGGGTCGGAGTGACGCTCACAGTGGCGCTGGCGGTGCCGCTGGGAGTCGGCAAAGCGGTATCGGAGAGGGAGAGGCTGCTTGTGCACGTGTCCGACGGGCTGCCGGTCAGGGAGCGCGGCAGTGTCTGCGTGGATGGGGTCGGGCTGCGCCCTGTCCCCGTGAGCGCGCGCGACACACTGACAGTGGCGGTGGAGCGCGTTGGGGTGGCGCTGCGCGACCCAGAGCGGAGCGTGAGCGTGCGCGTACAGCTGAACGACGCGGACCCGGACGGTGGCGTCGGGGTGGTGGAGGGCGAGCATGACGGTGGGCTGGCGCTGCGGCTGCGGGACGGCGTGCAGGTGCCTGTGCCAGTGTAGGTTGCGGTGGGGACGGGGCTCGCACTGCGAGTGCCGGTGTGCTCGGCAGAACATGTGCGACTGAGCGACAGTGATGCCACCGCGGTGCCGGAGGGGCTGGCGCTGCGAGAGATGCTACCGGAGCTTGAGCTTGTCTCGGTTGGGGCGGTGGTGCGGGAGCAGGTGAGGGAGCCGGTGGAGCAGGAGGCCGTGGGCGTCCGCGTCAATGTCGGCGAGGGGGTTGGAGGACCGGTGACGGTGGCGGTAAAGGTCGCGGTGTGAATACCGCTGCCGGAGGGCGACGCGCTTTGGGACGACGCAGTGACGGTAGAAGAGGCCGCGGAGGCAGTGGGGGAGAAGGTGGTCGTGGGTGTGATGGAGACGGAGGACGAGGTCGTGCAGGTGGTGGTCGCAGAGATGCTCCGTGATCGGGAGGCACTGTGACTGTGGGAGGCCGTGCTCAGGCATGAACCCGAAGGACCAGTGCGGGTGGGGCTGAGGGTGTGCGTTGGGGTTGACGAAGGGCGAGCAGTGCAGGAGGGTGTGGCGGAGGGGCTGGGGGAGCGACTGCGGGTTGCGAAGGCGCTGGCACTTGCGGTGGGCGACAAACTCCGGATATCAGTGGGGCTGCCGGTGGAAGAGAGAGATGCCGTTGGGGAGTCGGAGGCGCCAGGGAACAGGGTCGTGCTGCGAGAGCTGGTCGAGGTTGGGGAGGGGCCGGAGGGGGTTTCGCTGATGGAGGCCGTGGGAGTGTGGGTGGGGGAGGACGTGGTGCTGCCGCGCGGGGTTGGGGTGGCGCTGACGCTGCGGGTGCGGGAGGGGGTGCAAGTGTAGGTGAAGCTTAGCGTGTGGGAAGTGGTGCGGGGCACACTGGCGGAGGGTGAGGGTGTGGGTGGACTGAAGGAGACGGAGGAGCTGCAGGGAAACGTTACAGAGTCCGTCACAGTGGGTGGAGTGCCGCTGACAGTCAGCAGCGCAGTGTCGGAGGGAGTGGGCGTGAGGCTGGGGGTGGGAGTGGGGAGACTCGGGGTGCGGGTGCCGCTCACTCTGCGGCTCACAGACGGGGGCGACAGGGTATGGGAGGAGGAGCACGTCGGGCTGGGGGGCGACGGGGTGCACGTGGCCGTACCGGAGACTGAGAGGGACGCAGAGCCGGGGCTAACTGTTGCGGTAGGAGAGTGGGAGGGGGACGCAGTGGGTGAGCGGGTGGCAGGGGAGAGGGTGGGGGATGGGGTGGGGGTCCCGGTGCCGGTGCGAGTAGTGAAGGTGGTGCTGGGGGTGGCGGTGTGTGTGCTCCTCGTCAGAGAGATAATGGTTGGCGAGGGGGTGAGGGTCGTGGGGGAGAGGGAGGTAGAGTGACTGGCAGAGTGCGTCAAGGTGGGCATGCAGGTGCCTGAGCACGAGCGGGTGGGGGTCTGGGTCGACGAGGGCGTGGCAGAGGTCGGGGTCAGAGAGAGGGAGGCTGGGGTGAGGGTGGAGGGGGTTGCGGAGACTGTGGGTGGCGTAAGGGTGGGGGTGCTGCAGGTGCGGGAGCGCGACTGGGTCAATACGGATGCGCTGCGGGTGGCAGTGGGGGTGAGGGATGTGGGGGTGAGCGAGGCAGTGGAGACGGTGCGGGAAAGCGTGGCACTCCCTTTGCTGCGGGAGGCTGTGGGAGTGCCGGTGAAGCTGCGGGAGGCGGGGCTCAGGGTGGGGGTTGAAAGTGAGAGAGAGGCGCTCCTGCTGGCACTCGTGGACAAGGAATATGTTGTGGTGTGGGTGGGGGTGGGCGTGCGGGTATGAGACAGTGATGGTGGGGTGCCGGTGCGGCTGAATGTGGCGGTGGGGCGGGCCGTAACGGTGCGGGAAGGCGTAAACGAGACGGAGGGCGAAGCTGAGAGGGTGAGAGGGTGAGTGGCTGAGGGGGTGGGCGTCAGGCTCGCAGACGACACAGTCGCAGAGAGGGCGGGCGTAGTGGTGGGTGTGTGTGTCACGGATGGGGGTGATGCAGACGGGGATGGGGGCGATGCAGATCGCGATGCCGTGACGTGCAGCGAGGGCGATCGCGATGGCGAGAGCGAGGCAGCAGTGCCGGACGCGGTGGAGAAGGACGCGCTTGGGGTTGAGGTTGCGGTGCCGGATGCGGTGGGAGGGGTATGGCTGTGCGATGCGGAAATGGAGGCGGAGGAGCTTCCCGAGCCAGTGCAGGTGAGAGTCCAGGAGGCAGTGCAGGACGGTGTTGGGGTGCGGGTGCTGGACCGAGTGAACGTGCCCGTGGGAGTCAGGGATCCAGTGGCCGTTGCGGAGCCGGATTGGGAGCCAGTGGGGGAGGGTCCGGAGAGGGTGCGTGTCGAGAGGCTGAGAGTGTAAGTCAATGTGGTGCTCAGGGAGGCAGATGCTGTGGCTGAAGGCCGGGACGCCGTGGCAGTAATGGAGGAGCTGCGCGTGGTTGAGAGGGTGAGGTTGGCGGTAGCAGTGGAAGAGCGGGTAACGGAACTTGAGAGCGATGGCGAGGAGGCAGAGGGGGAGGGTCGCGAGGGTGTGCGGGTGGCGGAACGACTGTGGGATGAGGAGGCGGTGCGGGTAGGGGACACGGTGTGGGTGGTGAGCGAAAGGGACAGGGCGCTGGGGGTGGGGCTGCAGGTGGTGGTGCGTGAGGGCGTGTTGGAGAAAGAGCGGGTGGCAGCGGGGGTGGGAGTATCGGTGGCGGAGGGCCCGCTGGCGGAGAGCGTGACAGTACGGGTGACTGACTGCGAGACCGTGGGCGTTTGGGAAGGCGAGCCGGAGGAGGAGAGGACAGCGGACCACGTGGGAGTCGGGGAGGAGGTGCGGGTATGCGAGGCGGAGGCCGTCGCAGTGGTGGTGACAGTGGCCGACGCGACAGCGGTGGCGCTTCGAGTGGGTGTGGCAGAACTGCATGAGCGGGTGCCGGTGGGAGAGCCCGGGCTGAGGGATGCGGAACATGTGGCGCTTGGAGGAGAGAGTGTACCGGTCCGGGAAAAGGTACGGGTAGCAACACTGGTCGCTGTCGGGGTGGGGGAGGCAGAGGCAGATGCGGTGGGTGGGGTGTGGCTGGGGCTGGGGGTTAACGAGAGGCTGCGACTACGGGTCCCGGATGAGGAGAAGGTGTGGGTCGGGTGGGGTGTGGGGGTGTCGGAGAGCGACAATGTGTGGGTAGGGGAGGCGGAGGGGGAGATGGAGGCACTGCGGGTGCGGACGAGCGACCGCGACTGGGTCAGGGTGGCCGCTGGGGACCGGGTGAAAGTGGACGACAGAGTTGCGGTTCGAGTTGCAGTCGCGGAGCCGCTGTGGCTGCTCGTGCCCGTGCCAGTGACACTGTGGGTGACGATGGCGGAGGAGGTGTGCGTTGTGGATACGGTGAAGCTGGCGGACAGGGACACACTGGAAGTGGGGGTTTGGGAAGAGGAGGCGGTCTGGCTGGCACTTGAGGAGGCGCTGTGGGTGGTACTGTGGCTAACAGTCCGTGAGGCTGTCGATGTGGCAGACAGGGGGTCGGAGAAGGTTGCACTTGCGGAGCCAGAGGCGCTGCAGGAGATGCTGCGGGAGCAGCTCGGGCTATGGCTGGCGGTTGGCCGGGCGGTTGCGGTAACTGTGCAGGTCGGAGTAGCGCTGGAGGAGAGGGATGGCGAGAAGCTGCGGGTCGTGCTGCAGCTGCCACTGAGGGACCGAGTGCGGGAGGCAGAGACACTTGACGTGGCGGTGCAGGAGCCTGAGGGTCCCGTGGCGGAGCGCACACACGTTGCCGTACCAGTGGAGGAGCCAGAGCACGTTCTGGAGAAAGTGGGGGACACCCAAGCGGAGAAGGTTGGGGTGGGACTGGCGGAGGGAGAGAGCGAAGGGGTGGCACTAGGGGAGGCAGAGGGTGTACCGGAGGGCGCAGATGGGGTGGCGGTGGTGGCGGATGGTGTGCGGGTGTGGGATGGGGAGAAGGTCGTGGAGGGACTTGGGGACGGCGGGGAAGCCGAGGGCGATCGGGAATGGCTCAGGGAGGAGGTTGGGGTTGAGGTGAGGGTGGAGGGGCTGGGGGTTACAGTGGCGCCTGAGGCCGTGCAGGTTGGGGTGTGTGAGCGGCTGGGGACGTGGGTACACGTGGCCGTCTGGGAGGCGGATGCGCTGCTGCTCGAGCTGGGGCTGAGAGACGCAGAACGTGATGAGGAGCGCGTAGAGCTTGCCGTCTTGCTGAGAGAGCAAGTTGAGGTGCCACTGATGGAGCAGCTGAGGGAGCCACTGGGGCTGAAAGTCGCGGTGGGGACGGTCGTAGGGGTACCGGTGCGACTGTGCGACGCACTGGGGGACATGCTGCTGGATTGGGACCCAGTGCTGGAGCTGGAGAGGGTGAGTGCCGGACTGTGGGTGGGTGAAGTTGAGGTTGAGGCAGAAGAGGAGCAAGAGGTGCTTGCGCTAGACGTGAGTGTGCAGCTTGAAGAGGCAGTGAAGGAGAAGCGGGAGCTGAGACTGGTGGAGCGGCTGCCGGTGTGGGAGCGGGAGGCAGACAAGGAGGGGGAGCTGGAACGAGACATGGAGTGAGAAGAGCTGAAGGTACTTGTTGCGGTGGCTGTAAGTGTAATAGCCGGGGTACGCGTTGCGGAGACGGACGCCGTAGCCGTGAGAGAAAGGGTCGTGTGAGTGGGGGTGGCGGGTGAGGCAGTGAACGAGGCAGTGGAGGACTGGCTCGTGGAAGCTGTGACGCTGGCTGAGTGGGTACGGGTGAGGGTGGATGCAGTTGGGCGCGTGCCGGAGGGGGAGAGTGTGGGGGTAATGGACGAGGTGGCGGAAGGGGCACTGAGGGATGGGGAGTGGGTTAGTGACGGAGGGGAGGGGGTACGGGACACGGACGGGGGAGTGCCGGTGAGGCTCAGGGAGGGGGACCGGGAGTGGGAGGCGGTGTGGGAGGCAGTCGGGGCAGTGAGGGAGCAGGTGGGCGTGAGGGAAGGGGACGCTGAGGGGGACAAAGAGAGAGACGAGGTGGCAGTGGCAGAGGGAGGGGAGGGCGTCCGGGACGGACTCTGAGTGCGGGAGAGGGACCAAGAAAGAGAAGTGGTCCAGGACGCAGTGATGCTGCATGAAGCAGTTGCAGATTTGGTGGGGCTGGCAGAGGGCGTGTAGGTGCGGGACCCACAGGTGTGGCTACCGGAGGTCACACTCAGGGTCGCAGTCCTGGAGGCTGAAGCCGAGAAAGTGAGCGAGACAGAGGTGCTCGGTGACGGAACGGAAGCCGTTTCAGTCTGGGAGAAGGTCATGGTGCGCAGCGGTGAGTGGGAGGCAGAGGCGGAGGCGGAGAGCGTCGCAGAGGGCGTGCTCGTGGGCGTGAGGGTTGGGGGGGTGCCAGTTGGGGTGGGGCTGGGGCTTGCGGAAAGAGTGGAAGTGGAGGTGCCGGTCAGGGTGGCAGTGGTGAAGGATACAGTGGGACTGCGGGTGCCGCAAGATGCAGAGAAGGTTGTGGTGGGGCGGGGGGTGACGGACGCAGAGGGGGAATGGGAGGCGGTGTGGGTGGCGGAGGAGCAGGAGCCCGTCTGCGTGAGGGAGGTGGTGCTGGATGGGCTTGGGCTGGTACTGGAGGTGAGGGTGAAGGAGGGGCTGTAGGAGAGACTGGGAGGGAAGGAGACGCTGGCGGTGGGTGTTGGGCTGGCGGACAAAGGGGAAATGGTGCGGCAAGTGGACAGCGACCTGGAGGGTGAAGTAGAGAGAGAGCCTGTGGGCGACAGGGTGCCGCTGCTTGTGCAGGAGCTGTGTGAGTAGGTCAGGGAAACACTCCCAGAGGGGGACTGGGAGGCGGTGGGGGAGCCCGAGAGGGAGCCCGAGGGCGTCCAAGTCGTGGTGAAGGTGTAGGTGGCGCTCAAGGTGCCGGTGTGGTGTCGGGATGCAGTGGCGGTGCAGCTTCCAGAGCCCGTTAGTGATGTGAAGGAAGGAGTAGGGGTGCCGGAGGGAGGCGAGGCTGTGAGAGTATGGCTGAGAGTGTATGACGCAGTGCGAGTCGACGAGGCAGAGGCTGTTGTCGAGAAGAGCACCGACGGGCTCTGGGAGCGGCTGGGGGATGCGGATAGCGTGCGAGCACGCGACAGAGTCAAGGTTGTGGTGGTTGATGGCAGGAGGGAGGAGGTTGGCGTGCGCGAAGGCGTTCCAGTGCCAGAGGCGGTGGAGACGGAGCAAGAAGTGGAGACCGAGTGGGACGCAGAGTTCGTGGAAGAGGGGGCCGGGGTGAGGGATGCGGTGGCGCTGAGGGACAGCGACACGGAGGAGGCGGTAAAGCTGCAGCTGCCACTGGGGGACAACGACGCACTGGCGCTTCGTTGGGAGAGAGTAGCAGTGCAGGAGCGGGACTGGGAGGCACTGTTGGAGGGAGAGCTCATGGAGAAGGAGATGGAAATGGACGTTGCAGAAGGCGTGGGAGCAGTGGCGGTCGAAAAGGTTTGGGAGCGTGAGAGGGTCGCGGAGGCCGAGACTGAGCGGGATGAGGTCGGGGTGGGTTGCGATGGACTAGGGGTCGAGAAGGTCGGGGACAGATACGACGCAGTGGGGCTGCAAGAGGCTGAGGAAGTGGCACTTGTTGTGAGGGAGCGCGTGGGTGAGCCACATGAGTGGGTGCGTGTCGGCTGCTGTGTCGGCGTGTGTGAGCCTGTGCTGCTGCAACTACGTGAGGGCGTGCCCGAGGGCGAGCCGCTCCGGGAGTCGCTGCGGGAGCGGCGTGTGGGCGTGGCGAGGGTAGACAGCGAGGTGGAGGCGGTGCCTGTGGCACTACTAGTACGGCTTGGAGCAGTGAGAGATGCACTGCACGATGGCGAGGAGGTGCCGCTGAAGGTGCCGGTGCGGGAAAAGGTGGTAGTGGGGCGGACTGTGACACTGCGGGAGGCAGAGGTGCTGGGGCTTGAAGACAGGCTCATGGAGCGCGAGGGAGGGCTTACAGTGGGGGAGAGGGTGGAGCTGCAGGTATGTAGAGTGGATGCCGTGGTGCTCGGGCTGGCAGTGCAGGAGGAGGCAGAGCGGGAGGCAGTCAATGTGGGGGAGAGGGTGGGGCTGCGGGATGCAGACCGAGGGCTAGCGCTGCGGCTCAGGGAGGCGGAGCGTGTGGCACTGGCGTACCTGGAGGCACTGCCGGTGCTCGTCTCGCTGCAGGTCACAGTGGGCGCGTGTGTGCGGGAGAGGCTGTCGGAGACCGAGGCTGTGTGGCTGAGGGACAGGCCCGCAGAGGCGGAGGGAGTAAGGCTGGTGGAAGCAGATGGGGTGCGGGATGGGGTGCGGGTGGTGCTGCCAGTGTGTGTGTCGGTATTCGTGACGGAGGCAGAGAGAGATGATGAGGGGGAAGCGGACAAGGATGGGCTGCATGTTGGGGTTGCAGATAGGGTGAATGCAGGGGATGTGGTGTGGCTGGAGGAAGCAGTTGGGCTAGGGGAAAGAGTGCCGGTGCCAGACAGCACGACAGATCTGCTGGGGGTGGCGGTGGCGGTCGCTGCTGTGGAGACTGAGAACGTTGGGGAGCGGAGGCTGCTGCTTGTTGGGGTTGCTGAAATGGTGCCTGTGGGCGACAGATAAGCGCTTTCCGAGGGAGTTCGCGTGACAGTGGCCAAGCCGGTGGCCGTTGGGGAGCGGGTGGGGGGTGAAGGGCTCGGCGTGCTGGTCCCAGTGAGAGAGGTGGAGCTCGACACAGTGGACGTGGCGTGGGGTGTGGTGCTGGGGGTGGCTGTGGGCTGCGTGGCGGTGGTTGTGAGGGACCGGGAGATGGACGTGGTGTGGGAGCCCGAGGGGGAGAACGTGGATGTTGGCCGTTGGGTCTGCGTGTTGGAGGGCGTGGCACTGGCAGTGCCAGTGCGCGTTGGGCCGGTGGAGGAGGCTGAGGCGGACCCGGTGGGAGTGGCCGTGCGCGACATGGTGGCAGTTAAGGAGGATTGGATGGACGCGGTAGCGGTGAGGGTGGCGGCAACAGACCCGGTGGCAGTGGGACTGCTGGACGCAGAGAACGTGCGGGTGGGGACAGCGGAGATGGACCGCGAGGCAGAGGGTGAGATGGTGGGGCTGGAGGAGACGGTGCAGGTGGCATGCGGCGAGCAGGAGGCAGAGCGGGAGGGGCTGGGGCTCGTAGAGGGGCTGAGGGTGCCCGACGAGTGTGAGGCTGTGGGGGCAGGAGGGGTGGCGGTGGCGCTGGCCGTGGGGGATGAGGTATGCGTGGACACGGAGGCGCTGGCGGTGCACGAGGCCTTGGAGGGGGTGCAGGAGGCAGTATCGGTTGCGGAGGGAGGTGAGTGGGTGCGGCTGCAAGTGGTAGAGGAAGTGTCCGTTGGGGTGAGGCTGACAGTGACGGAGCCCTGTGTCAAAGATGTTGCAGAAGCGCTGAGGGAGGCACTGAAGGACAGACTGTGGGCGCTGGAGAGCGTGCGACTCACGGTGCCGGTGCGGCTGAATGTCCGGGTTGGGACAGCAGTGGCCGTCGGTGAGCTGCTGCCGGAGGGCGTCTGAGTTCCCGGGGAGGGGCTCGGGGAGTGGGTGCGGGTGGAGGGCGTGGAGGAGGGAGACCTGGCAGCCGATGCAGTCGGAGTGACAGTGGGACTGAACGTGGGCGTTGGGGCTGGAGGCGACACAGTGTGCGAGGGGGAGCTGGTACTGCTGCAGGTGCCGGAGGTGGTCGCGGTGGCAGAGCCGGACCGCTGCGTTGCGGTGAAGGAAGTAGGGGTAGAGGTAGGGGTGCGGGTGCCGGAGGGGGTCGGCGGGGAACGCGAAGGCGAAGGGGTCGCGCTAGCGGTGACGCTGGCGCTGGCCGATGCGGAGCTGGAGTGGGTTGCACTCGGGGTGATGGCGGTAGTGGACGTGCGGGACTGTGATGCGGAGCACGACGCAGATGGCGGCGATGGCGAGCGGGAGGGGGTTGGGGTCCGTGTGCAGCTGGGCGACATCGACGGGCTGAAGCTGCAGGATGCGGAGTCGGTATCGGAGGGCCGAGCAGTGGGGCTGCGGGTGCAGGTGACGGTACTGGGGCTGAGGGAGGGGCCACTCCCTGAGGGAGTGGACGTGGAGGAGCAGGAGCCCGTGCAGGAGGCGGTCGGGCTGGAGGACCGAGTCCGAGAGCCTGTGCTGCTGGGGCTCCGGCTGAGGCTGCGAGTGCGCGTGAACGATACGGACAGCGGCACAGAGCGGGAGACGGTGGGGGTTTGGCTTGGGGTTGGGCTGGGGCTGGAGGTGCCGGAGCTGCTGGACGTAACAGTGGGGCGTTGGGTGTGGCTGGCAGAGTGTGTTGCGGTTTCGGTGCCCGAGCATGTGTGAGAACTCAGGGACGGGGACCAAGTGAGGGTCCGAGTGGATACGGTGGCGCTGCGAGTGCCAGTGGTCGATGCACTGAGGGAGAGGGAGGTGCTGCGGGTTGGGGAAAACGAAGGGGAGGGGGCGGGGGAGAGGGAGCCGCTGCGGGAAGCGGTGGCAGTGGGGGAGGGGCTGCGGCTGCGGGTTGGCGACGGGGACGGGAGTGTCGGGGTGGCTGAGGGCGTGGCGGTCGCCGTGGTGGTGCGGGCCAGCGTGAGGGAGGCAGAGGGCGTGGCAGAGGTAGTGGCGGTGCACGAGGCCTTGGCTGAGGTGGTAGACGAGCCTGTGAGGGTGCGGGAGCTGGCGCTGGTAGTGGGTGAGAAGGTGGGGCTAGGGAGCACAGAACGAGACAGCGTGCTGCTGGGCGCCGATGCGCTGCGGGTGCAGGTGGCGCTGATGCTGCTGCTGCGAGTGACGGTGCAAGAGCCGGTCGCGAGCGGAGATTGAGTGTCAGAGTGAGTGGCAGTGGAGAGCAGCGACCGGGAGGCGGTGGCAGTGCCGGTCAGGCCTTGGGAGGTGCTGGGGGTACGGGACAGCGAAGCAGTCGGCGTGGCTGATACTGTGGCACCGGCTGAAGCGGAGAGGGAGTGGGTCAGTGACAGGCTGTTTGTGGGGGAATTCGAAGGACTACGTGGTCGCGTGGACGTGCCGCTCCGGGACAGCGAAATGCTGGAGCAGGTGTCCGTGGCAGAGGGGCTGAGACTGCCGGAAGCAGATGGGGGGCTGGGGGCCCGGCTCCAGGTGCGGGTCAAGGAGGAGCTCGGGCTGCCGGTGCGAGTACGCGAGCCGGCGGGGGTACAGGTGTCCGACAGCGTGATAGAGGGCGTGCCGGTCAGAGAGAAGGTGCGCGTGGGCACTGTGCTGCTCGTGCGGCTTCGGCTGCAGGAGACCGAAGGCGTGGCGGAGGCGGAGGCAGAGGCGGTGTGGGCTGGGCTGGGGCTTGCGGTTGAGGTTCGGGTTGTTGGGGGACTGGCGGTGTTGGTCGACGTGTGAGTGATGGAGGACACAGAAAGGGAGAGGGAGAGAGTGGTCTGGGTGGGGCTCTTGGGGCTGCGTGAGGGGCTGTGGCTGGGGGTGTGTGTCGCAGTGTACGAAGGCGTGGCGCTGTGGGTCCGGCCTGGCGATGCGCTTGCGCTGCGGCTGGCGCTGGGGAGGGTCGCAGAGCGGGAAAGGGAGCCGGAGTGAGAGAAGGTGGTTGTGGGGATGAGGGTCGCGGAGAATGTTGGACTGGGTGTTGGGGTACGGCTGCCAGGAGAGGGCGTGGCAACTGCGCTACGGGAGACTGTGTCTGTCAGGGAGTGGCTGAGGGTGTGGAGGCCGGAGGCAGAGGCGGTGGTAGTGCTGGAGTGTGTGGCCGTTGGGATGTCGGAAGGGGTGTGGGTGTGCGTCGGGCTCAGAGAGGCGGTGATGGAGTAAGTGGAAGCGGTGGGAGTGGCGGAGGCGGGGGTGGCAGAGACGGTGGTGCCGGTCGCGGAGGCCTGAGTGAGGGTCCGTGTGGGGGAGACAGACTCTGTGGCGACCGCAGAGGCCGTAGGGGTCGTGGTGCCAGTGGCAGTGCACGTGTGCGAGGGGGTCTGGAGGGCGGAACTGGTTTGGGACAGACTTGCGGAAGGGAGGGTGACAGAGGTGGTGAAGCGGGTGGATAGCGTGGGAGAGGAGCTGGGGGAGTGGCTGCGGGAGGGAGTGGCGAAGGGGGAGGGGGAGCGCGACAGCGTGGGTGGGGGGCGGGTGCGGGTGGGGGTGCGGGTGGCAGTTGCGGAGGGGGTCGGGGGTGACGGGGTGGCGCTCCGGGTGTGGGGCAGGGACGGGGAGGCACTGTCGGTGCCAGTGAGGGAGGCACTGCAGGAGTGCGAGCCCGTGCGGGAGAACGTGTGGGTTGGTGCGGCGCTGGGGGTTGGGGTCTGCGAGCGGGGCGAGGCGGTGCGGGTGGAGGGGGTGCAGGAGATGGAGACGAGGGAGAGGGTGGGGCTGTGGGTGGGGGATTCCGTGCGGGAGAAGGAGAAGGTGTGGGAGGCCGCCTTGGAAACAGAGGCAGTGACGGAGGGAGACGGGGGGCTTGATGTTGGGGTTGGCGACGGGGACGCAGAAGGTACGCTAAGGGTAGGGCTGGGGCTCTTGGAGGGGCTGCGAGTCCGAGAGGCCGACGTTGCGCTGCGGGAGAGCCTGGAGAGGGTCCGTGACGCTGTGCCGGAGGGAGACCAAGTGCGGGTTGGCACAGCAGAGGCGGTGGACGAGAGTGTCGGGGTACGGGTGCGGGTGCAGGAGACAGAGGCGGTGGGGCCGGTTGGCGTGCGAGCAATGCTGCAGGTCCGGGAGGTGCAGGTCGCGCTGGGGCTGGGGCTGGGGCTGCTGGAGCAGGAGGCGCTGCGAGAAGAGCTGTCAGGGGGGCTGAGGGTGGGTGTCGGGGAGGCCGACGCGGAGGTGGAGGCGGACCGAGTAGGGGCAGTGGCGGAGAACGTGCGGGTCGGTGCACCCGTCTGGGAGGGGCTGGGGCTGGAAGTGGGGCTGGCAGTGCACGTGCAGGAGCCAGTGGGGGTGTGGGAGAATGTGGCAGTGGGCGCAGTGCGGGACGGGGTGGTGGTGGCAGTGAGGGATTGGCTGGTTGTGCCTGTAATGGTGGGGACGGTGCTCGGGGAGGCGCTTGGGCTGCGGGAGACCGTGTGCGCGCACGACTCAGACTTGGTGGGGCTCGGCGTCACCGAGGAGGAGGTGCTAAGGGAGGCTGGCGTTGCAGAAAGAGTGGCCCATGAGGACAAGGAGGCGGTTGGGGAGCCGGAGAAGGAGAAGGTGAGCGGCTGGGTCAGGGACGGTGTGCGGGTGGCGGAGTGTGTAGTGGTGCAGACGTGGGTGGAGGTGGCGCTAGTGGTGCCCGTCGTGGTTGGGGTTGGTGGGCTGCTGGTGAGCGAAGCCGTGCTGAGTGTGGGGGTGGCGGGGCGGGTAAATGAGGGGCTGGCGGAGGGCGGGGAGGCGGTGCAGGTGGTGGAGGGGGACACGGCAGCGGTGGCAGTGAGGGACATAGTTGGGGACAGGGTTCGTACGGAGCAGGAACCAGTGGGGGAGGTGGGCGTGGAGCTCGAGGTAAGGGACTTGGTAAGTGTTGGCATGAAAGATGGGGAATGGGTTGGAGACGAGCTGCGGGAGGGGCTGGGCGAGACGCTGATGGATCGCGGCGAGTGGGTTGTGGTTGGGGATGGGGTGAAGGAGGCTGAGGGTGTGGGCGTAGCGGAGGGGCTGTGAGAGAGCGAGGGGGGGGTGAAGGAGATGGTGGAAGTGGACGAAAGGCTTAGGGTGAGGGTGCCAGAGACACTAGGGGAGGCTGTGGCGGACCCTGGGCTGGCGGTGCCGGTAGGTGTGCTCTCGGATCGGGAGGGGCTGGTGCTTGGGGTGCCGGGGGACGGCGTGGCCGTGGGTGTGAATGAGAGACTGGAGGTGCGAGTACTGGGGCTGTATGAGAGGGTGGTACTGCGGGTAGAGGGGGTAAACCCAGAAGGTGTCAAGGATGAGGGCGTGGGGCCTGTCAGGGTGCAGGTTGGTGATGCGGTAGGAGTGAGGCATGTAGAAACGGTTGGGGTGGTAGTCACTGACATGGAAGCCGATGTTAAGGTCCGTGTGGGGGATTTCACAGAGGTGGCGGTGGGTGTCAGTGTTGGGGGCGATGGGGTGCAGCTGATGGTTTCGGTGGGGGGCGGCGTTGGGGTGCGGCTCCATGTCGGGCTGCTGGTGCGGGTGACGGTCGGGGTACGGGTGTGGGTGCTGGAAAAAGTGACAGTGGGATTGAGGGTGCAGGTCGGGCTCAAGGAATGGCTGACGGAGGCAGTGCACGAGGCAGAGACAGAGGGGGTTGTAGTGGCAGAGGCTGCGGGGGTTTGGGTGGACGTGGCTGAAGCAGAGAATGTGCGGGACAGAGAGGAGGAGGCTGTGAAGGTGGACGTGGCATCTGGTGTACAGGTGTGGGAGGGAGTGGGCGGGGAGGGCGTGAGGGAGGAGCAGGTGGGGGTGGGGGTGAAGGACTGTGACTGGGGAGTCGGTGACCATGTGGTTGTGGCGCTGCAGGAAGGGGTAGTGGTGGTGCTGAGGGACGGGCTTAGGGACCAGGAAGAGCTTGCGGTGGGCGACGCAGAGCAGGTGCAGGAGGCGGCGGCGGAGGTGGAAAGGGTCTTCGTGGGGGACCGTAGCGAGGCACTGATGGTGAGAGACGATGCAGTGGGGGTGGCGCTGGGAGTCGCAGGGAAGGAGCGTGAAGCGGAGGGGCTGGGGCTACGGAGGCTGGGAGTTGCGGAGAGGGAGAGGGAGGAGAGGGAAGGGGAGACCGGCGTGGGGGTGTAGGTGGAGCTATGGGTGGGGCTACCGGAGGGCCAGCCGGAATGGGAGCGCGAGGACGTCAGTGTGGCGGATGCGGTGGCTGTGGCCGTGTCGGAGGCGCTGGGGCTTTGGGACCCAGTGCCAGAGTGGGAGAATGTAGCAGTGGGGGCAAAGGTGGCGGTGGCGGTGAGGGAGGGGCTGCAAGAGAGCGAGGGCAGGGCGGAGCAGCTCGGAGTACGCGAGGGGCCCGAAGGTGTCAGGGTGCAGGACTCCGATGCTGAGGCAGAGGCTGTGGGAGAGGGGCTGGGAGAGTGGAGGGCGGTCGAACTGGCGCTGCGGGAGAAGCTGGGGGTGACCGTGATGGAGCGGAGGGCGGAGCAGGTGCGAGAGGGGCTGCCGGGGGACGGCGTCAGGCAGAGTGTGTGCGTGGCAGAGCAGGTCTGGCTCAGGGATCTGGAGAAGGTGCGGGTAGGCTGGTCTGTGGCGGAGGTCGAATCGGTTGGGGAGGGGCTAACGGTGCAGGACCGTGCGGCAGAGGGGCTAGGAGTCCTGCTGCCGGACCCGGACCGGGTGAGCGTCGAAGTACGGCTCCGAGTGAGAGTCCCGATCACAGAGCGCGTAGCGGAGGCAGAGCGTGATGGCAGCGAGAAAGACGGGGACGACGTCGCTGAAGGTGATCGGGACTTCGGTGATGCAGAGACCGTACTGGTGCAGCTGCAGGAGCAGCTTCCGGTGGTGGAGTAGGTGAGGCTACGCACATGGGTGGCTGAAGGGCTAAGGCTGTAGGAGGAGGGCGTGGTGGTGATGCTGGGGCTGTAGGTTGGGGAGGTGCCAGTGGAAGTGGGGGTCCGGTCTGAGGGTGATTGTGTGGCTGAGGGTGTGAGGCTGAGACTGCTTGTCGTGGAGGTGGTGGGTAGCAGCGTCGGCGTGGAGCTCCAGGAGGGGCTGGGAGTGCAGGAGGGAGGCGAGGGAGACCAAGATCGGAACAGGGAGGGGCTTGGAGACAGGGTGGACGTGTGGCTGCGGCTGGGCGTGGTGGTAGTGCTGCGAGATACGGAGAGGGAGGGCAGTCCGGAGAGGGTGGCAGTGGCGGTGTGAGTGAGCGATCCGGGGCTGGGGGTGCAGGTGGAGGTCAGCACACCAGAGAGGCTCCGGGACATGGTGTGGGAGGGAGAGGCGGAGAAAGTTGCAGTGGGGCCGACCGTTGCGCTGGAACTGGGAGTGAAAGTGGGTGAACGTGTAGAAGACAGACTCTGGAGTGCGCTCATAGTGTCAGAGGAGGACAAGGTCGCCATGGCGCTCCGGGTGCTACTAAGGGAGCGGCTGCCGGTGTGGGAGGTCGTTCGAACGGCGGTGAAAGTAGCAGTTGTGGAGGGGGAGCAAGAGGAGGAGGCGCTCCACAGGGGTGTGGTCGACATGGTTGTGGAGAGCGAAGGTGACGGAGGCGAGTGGGACAGAAGGCGAGAGACGGTGTTTGTGGGAGTAGGTGTGCCGGTGGGCAGAGTGCGGGTGGGACTGTGGGAGTGGCTGGCGCTAGTGCTCAAGGATAGGGCGCTGGTTGCAGACGGTGTCGGGGATTTGGGGCTGCGGGTTGGGGTGGGGGAGGGCGAGGGAGCAGGAGACGAGGAGGACGAGGCGCTGGACGTGGATGAGAGAGTGGGGCTTGTTGTGGCGGAGGAGACCGTGCGGCTGAGGCTGAGGGCGGCAGTAAGAGTGTAACTGCCAGAACGAGAGATGGATGGAGCAGAGACACTGGGACTGCAGGAGAGTGAGTGCGTAGTGGTGCAGGTTGGAGAACGACTAATGGTCTGTGGGAGCGTAGTAGTTGCAGAGGGAGTCAGCACGGAGGTGGCAGTCAGGGTGGTGCTGATGCTGCGGGAGGGGGTTGTAGTGCCGCCAGAGGAAGAGAAGGTGCGCGTGGGCATGAGGGATGGGGATGAAGAGCCCGACTTGGAGGAAGACATCGTGACTGAGAGGGTCGAGTGGGTTTGGGATACATAGGAGGGGCTGCAGGTTGATGAGGGCGAAGGGGTGGGAGATGGTGCAGAGGGAGTGGGGGAAGGCGGGCTGACGGAGGGCGATAGAATGGTTGTGAGCGTGGCGGTGAGCGTGGGGGCAGTGGATGCGGTGGCGGTCAGGGTGTGGCTCAGCGTAAAGGAAGGTACAGAGCTCCTGGTGTAGCTTCGGCTAAGTGTGGCCGATTGGGAGCGGGACAGGGGAACGGTGAAGGTGGGGCTAGGGCTGTGGGAGAGAGTGCGGGAGGTCGAGAAGGACGTGAGGGTGAGGCTGGGGGGGCTGGCAGTGAGGCTTGGTGTGGGGGTCAGGGACTGGGAGGCGGATTGGCTCTGGGTGGGAGGGGAGGAGTGTGTGGGCGTTGGGGAGGGCGGGGATGGTGTCACAGTGGAGGGGGTGAAGCTGGGGCTAGGGACAGGGGACTGTGAGGGCGTTCCCGAGGCGCTAGCGGTGAAGGAGGGAGTGGGGGACCATGTACTCGTGGGTCCCGTGGCGGTGGGGGTGCAGGACCCCGAGAGGGAGGCACTGGAGGTCCCCGAAGGTCGAGGGGTTGGGGACCGAGTGGGGGATGCGGAGGCGGAGGCGGAGGCAGCGGGGCTGTAGCTGCCCGTTGGGCTGGGCGACGGTGTGAACGTGCTGCGGGTAAAGGACAAGGCCGTGGCGGTGCGGCTCAGGGAGTCTGTTTGGGTCACTGAGTCTGTGGAGGATGTGCTGCCAGTGCCTGAGGCAGAAACAGACGGTGAGACGGAGAATGTGCGCGTTGTAGAAGCGGAGACTGTCTCGGAGGCACGTACGGATTGCGACAGGGATTGGGTCGGGGACTGGGTGGGGGTACCAGTGCAGGTCGGGCTCAGGCTCGGGGATGGGGATCGGGAGACAGTGCGGGAGTGGGCGCGGGAAGGCGACCAGGACAGCGACTTTGAGGCGGTGGTGGTGCAGGATCGGGTGGGGGTTGGGCCGGAGGGGGAGGCGGTGGTGGTGCCACTGCAAACCGCCGAAAGCGTGCCGGTGGCGGTTGCAGAGGTGGACGGAGAGGGGCTGCGGGTGGGGGTGGCGCTCCGGGTGGCAGGGCCAATGCCAGAAAAGGTCAGGGTGGGGGTGAGGGAGCCGGTGGGGGGAGAGGGGGTGTCGGTGTGGCTGCCGCTGTCTGTGAGGGCGGCCTGGGCGGAGGACGAGGCAGAAGGGGTGTGGGAGGAGAGGGTGCGACTCACAGTCGGGGGAGTATGGCTGGGCGTGGGCGTGTAGGACAGGCTGTGGGTCCCAGAGCAGGTGCTGGACAGGGTCGGGATCCCGCTCTTGGAGGGGGTGAAACTGGGGCTCGGGGTGAGGGCGCTGCTGCACGTCTCAGTCACTGTGGTACTCGGGCCCCATGACCGTGTCCGGGAAGGCGTGTGGCTGGAGGAAAGACTGGGACCGGGGGAGCCTGAGCCGGAGATGGTGGGCAGCTCCGAGTCAGAGTGGGTCGGGGTACACGTGTTAATGATTGTACTGGACGGGGTGGGGCTGAAGGAGGGGGAGGGGCTGAAGGAGGGGGAGGGGCGTGGGGAGAGGGTGCGGGTGTATGTGGGCGGTGAAGGCGTGCCACTCAGGCTCGGTGTCCCGCTGGAGCTGTGGCTGCAGGTGGTCGTGGGCACCAACGTGTGAGTAGGGCTGGGGCTGAAGGTTGGGGAGGCTGGCGAGGGTGTGCGGCTGGCACTGGGGGTGCCGGTGGCGGTGGGGCTAAATGAGGGGGAGGGAGCAACGGAGGCGGTGTGCGTGGCTGTGGGCGGTGAGGGCGTGGGGCTGCTGGTGGCAGCAATAGAGGCGGTGAAGCTTGTGAGAGAGGGGCTGTGAGAGCGCCACGACTGGGTAAGGGTCTGAGTAGAGGTCTTTGTCGGGGCAAACGAGAGGGTTAAGGAAAGGGAGTGTGACTCGGTGCGGGGCGAAACGGTCAGAGTCGTTTGCGACGCCGATGCAGTTCCGGTAGCGGTGGCAGTGAAAACTGCGGACTCGCTGGGGGTCAGGGTGCGACTTGGGGGAGAAGCAGTGGGTGTGGCGGGTAGTGAGACGCTGGCGGAGGGTGTGATGGTTAAAGTTGGTTGGCATGTGGCGGAGAGGGAGGCAGACGCGGAGGGAGTGGAGCTGGAGGACCGAGCAATAGATGCACTGGGGCTGGGGGAGTGGGAACCGGGTGATCGAGTCAAAGAGCCCGTCACGCGGGCGGTGTTGGAGGCGCTCTGGGTGCGGGAGGGGGGAGAGGGTGAGGAAGTGGGAGAGAGCAGGTTGGTGGCGGTGGCGGTGGAGGTCAAGGAGCGTGTGAGCAACAGGACTGCGGAGGCAGTGGGGGTGAGGGTGCTGCTCAGGCTGAGGGTAGCGGTGGGTGCGAAGGTAAGGGTTGAGGAGGGGGTGGTGGAGAGGGTAGCGCACCTGCTGGTGGAGGGGGTCGGGGGGGTGCCGCTGGAGGTGGGGGTGCTGCTAAGTGTGCGTGTGTGTGTGCGAGTGTGCGAGAGGGTGTGGGAGGTGCGTGTGTGCGTGATGACGGAGAGGGAGGGGGTCGGGGAGGGCGAGGGGGTTGCACTTGCAGTGGAGACGGTGGACGATGGGGTGTAGGAGGGGCTGCGGAAGTGGGACTGGGTATGGGACAGTGACTGGGACAACGTGGGGGAGGACGGGGTGCAGCTGGTGCTGAGGGAGGGGAGGGTGGGCGTGCGGGTGTGCGACGGGGAGGCTGAGAAGGATGCAGAGGCTGAGTGTGTAATAGTACCGCTGGCACTGTCGGATTGGGTTGCGCTGGCACTGGTGGTGCAGGTGGAGAAGGTACGAGTTACGGCTGAGGGGGTGCGGGTGAGTGTGGCGGTAGGGGGCACTGTGGGGGGGCTTGGGGTTCGGGTTGAGGTAGGGCTGGGGCTCCAAGGGAATGTAGTGGTAGGGGTAGCAGTGGCGGTGGGGGTGGAGCGAGAGGAGGTGCAGGAGGGGCTGTCGCGGGACGGGGTCTTGGAGAGGGAGTCGGACAGGCTCATGGTTTGGGAGAGGCTCACGCGGAAGGACAGTGAGCGAGTCTTTGTGATGGTGGCAGGGGTGCGCGTAGCGGTGGTGGTCAGACGGGGCGTACAGCTGCGGCTGCGGCTCTGGGAGGTCGTGGGGGACAGGGACGGCGGAGAGGGGGTTGCTGTGCTTGATGCAGTGGGGCTGCAGGACCCGGTCATTGTTAGCGTGGGCGACGCCGAAACGGTACTGAGCGACGGGGAGGGCGACAGGGAATGGGGGCTGAGCGAGGGGGTGGGCGTTAGGGAGGGCGGGGAGGCGGTGGAGGATGGGGTGGGCTGAGAGGGGGTGACAGTATGGCTGACAGAGGGAGAGGGTGAGAGCAGGGATGCGGTGCAGGAGAGGGAAGGGGTGGAGCGGGTCGGGGACGGAGAGGCACTCAGGGTTGAGGGAGACACGGAAGGGGACCACCGGGAGGCTGTGAGGGACCCGCTGAAACTGTGGGTGAGGCGGCTGCTGGGGCTGCAACTGCCACTGGGGGTGCAGGTGCCGGTGAAAGACGTGCTACGCGATGATGTTGCCGTCGGCGCGGCAGTGTTAGAGCGCGTTTGCGTGTACGTGGGCGTCTGGGAAGGGGTCCGCAAGCGCGAGGTACTGCCAGAGAACGAGGACGAGAACGAAAGTGAATGGACAACAGAGGCGGTAGCAGTGGGGGTCAGGGTCTCGGAATCGCTGCGGACTTGCGACGCGGAGGCAGTCAGGGTGCTAGTGCAGGACACAGTTGTGGAGGGCGGATGTGATCTCGTACCAGGGGAGGGGGTACGGGAGGGGGAGCGAGAGTACGTACTGAAGGTGCGGGAGGCTGACTTTGGAGACTGGGTAGGGGTGCTGGAGTGGCTGAGGGTGTGGTCGTTAGAGAGCGTGGAGGTGTGTGTGCCAGAGCGCGTGGTGGTGAGCGTGGGGCGGAAAGAGCTGGTGTGAGAGGCAGAGAAAGATGGCGAGTCAGAGGGAGGGGAGAGTGTGCGGCTGCTGCTGCTGGTTGCAGTGGGGGGCAGCGTGACGCTCTGGGAGAGGGTGCACGTGGTGACCGTGAGAGTGATGGTGGTGCTGGGAGTGAGGGTGCGGGTGAATGTGTGTGAGGGGGTCGGGAGTGAGGCAGTGGGCGTGGACCCTGTGTGACTGGGGGTCGCGCCGGAGGGGGTGAGAGAGGCCGTAAAGGTGAAGGCAGCGCTGGCGCTAACGGTACCGGTAGCACTGGAGGGGGTTGGGGCAGTGGCAGTGGGACTCTGAGTGAGGGACACCGATGTCGATGTCGTGAAGGAACTAAGTGTCACGGACTCGGAGGGGCTGGAGGTGACAGGGTGGGAGGCGCTGGTGCTGCGCGACACACTGGCGGTGGGGCTGGGGGTGGAGGTGAGGGAGGGAGTGGGCGAGACGGTGGGACTCGGAAGAGACCAGGAGGGCGTGGAGGTGTGAGAGCGGGAGATGGTGCCGCTTGCAGTTGGGCTGGCGCTGGTTGAGGCAGAGTGAGTGAAGGTGTGGCTCGGAGTAACGGTCGGGGCGGAGGTGGGGCTCGGGGAGGCGGACTGGCTGGGGGGGCTGGGGCTGGAGGAGGCGGTGAAGGAGGAGGGGGTGCGGCTGCCAGTGGCGGTCCACGTGAGGGTGGGCGACCGGGAGCAGGTGGAGCTGATGGAGCAGGTGGAGCAGGATGCAGTGCCAAACGAGGGTGATGGGGTGCACGAGGCGCTCAGGGGGCTGGGGGTGCGGGTAGGGCTGCGGGAAGGGGTGAATGTCAGGGAGAAGGAGAAGGAAACCGTCTTGGGTGAGGGGGTTGGGGTGGGTGGTGGGGTAGGACTCTTGCTCGGGGTCGGGGGTGAGATGGTAGGTGAGGGAGGGCTAGGACTGGGGGTCGGGGTGAGGGTTGTGCAGGTAGGAGACAAGAAGGAGATGGTGGGGGAGCGACTGAAGGAAACAGAGGGGGTGTGAGAGCGGGAGGTGGTGAAGGTAAGGGTGGGGCGTGGCGAGGCAGAGAGGGTGGGGCTGGAGGTGGCTGAGGGGCTGCCGGAGGCGGTGCACGTCCGCAAAGAAGAGCTGGAGAGTGTGGCAGACGTGGTGTGGGAAGGGGGGCTGCAGCTCGTGGTGAAAGAAGACAGGGTGGGAGTAGGACTGCCCCTCGTGGGAGTAAAACTGCTTCCGGGGGTCTCTGAGGTGGATGCGGTGGCACTGGCCGTGCCAGTGGCGGTCACAGAGGTGGTAGGCACATGTGACAGACTGCCAGTGGGAGTGGGGGAGGTGAACGATGGGGTGAAGGAGGCGCTCACAGAGGCGGAGGTGCGTGAGCCGGTGAACGTTGTGGTGGGGGTGGCCTGACTGGCGGAGGCGGTGCCAGAGACAGAGGACAGGGTGTCCGTGGGAGTGAGGGAGGGGGGACTGCAGGTCGGGGTGCGGCTGCACGTGGGGACCTGCGAGCCGGTGATGGTGCTCGAAGACGATGGGCCACTCTCACTCACAGACCGCGTGCTCATGGTACGCGACCCCAGAGTGCCGGAAGGCGACATGCTGCTGGAGGGAGACTGCGTGTAGGTGAAGGAGCGAGTTGCAGTCTCAACATGCGTCGTCGTAGGGCTGAGGCTGCGCGAGCGAGTTCCGGAAGCTGAAATAAGGTTGGACAGCGAGGGGCTGATGGTAGGGGACGTACTGCCGGTGCTGGATGATGAAAACGTGGGGGGGCTGGCAGAGTAGCTGCGGGTCGGTGCGTATGTGGCCGTGCGGCTTCGGGAGCATGATGCAGAGGCGGTGGGCGACCGCGACGGCGTGGCCGTGGGACCCGAGGGGGTGGGGCTCGAGGAGAAGGTGGCCGAGGCAGTGCAAGTGGAGGGGGAGGCGGTGCTGGAGGCAGTGAGAGAGGCTGTGGGGGACGAGGACGGAGTGGTCGTGGGGCTGTGCGAGGGCGTCCATGTGGATGTTGTGGTGTGGGACCAGCTGCCACTGCCGCACCTGCTGATGCTGTGCGTTGGGCTACGGCTGCCTGAGTGCATGGCACTGAGCGTGCGCGTGCCTGTGATGGACACACTTTTCTTGGACTCCGAGGGGCTGTGACTAAGGGTGAGGGTGGAGACGGAGGCAGAGAGAGAGGCGCTGCAGCTGAAGGAGTCGGAGGGGGTGGTGCTGAACGAGGAGTAGGTGCTGGTGAGGCGAGACTGTGTTGGAGTATAGGAGGGTGGCGTGGGGGTCTGGGTGATGGAGTATGACGGGCTGGGGGATGGGGGGCTGGGGGTGGGGCTGGCAGAGTAGGAGCTGCATGTGAGGGACGGCTGGGAGTGCGATGAGGATCTCGTGGGTGTGACAGTAGAGCATGTGTACGCGGATGGCGTGGGGGTCTGGGTCGGGGTCCGGGACTGGGATTGGGGGGAGAGGGTCGGGGAGGGGCTTCCAGAGACTGTGGACAGGGACCGGGAAAGCGTGGGGGAGCCGGACCGCGAGGGGACAGTGCGGGTGCGGGAGGAGGGTGTGAAAGTGCAGGAGAGTGACGGGGTTTCCGTGGTGGTGTGGGTATGGGTGGAAGGAGTTGGAGTGGGGGAGACGGACCCGGGGCTCTGGGTCTGCGTGGCTGACAGAGACAAGCGGGTGGACACAGAAGGAGTACGGGTGCCTGAGCGGCTGCTGGTTTGCGTGAGCACGTCGGTCCAAGTGGCAGTGGCAGACGCCGTGGCAGAGGTCGTGCGGGTCTGGCTCAAGGTAGGGGAAAGGGTACTGGTGTGAGATTTGCTGCGGAGGGTGCCAACATTAGTAACGGAGAGCGTGCCAGAGGCGCTGCCGGAGGGGCTGGTCGAGCAGCTGTCGGAGGGGCTGCGGGTGCCGGATCCCGGGCTGTGGGAGAATGAGGGCGAGACTGAATGGGAGAGGGTGCGAGTGGAAGTGTACGATGGTGTGCTGGACTGGGAGTTCGGGACGGACCATGTGAGAGTGCTGGTGCCGGAAGTGGAGGGAGTGAGACTCTCGGCGTTTGAGACGGAAGCGGAGAACGTGCGCGAGGCACTGGTGGATGACGTCTGACGTGGTGTTGGGGTGTCGGTTGAGGAGGCACTGAGGCTGCCGGTGTGGGAGAGGGAGGAGGAGAACGTCTGCGAGGCAGAGTGAGTGCTGGCGCTGAGGGAGGAAGTGGGGGAGTCGCTGAACGTCAGTGCGTTGGAACTCGTACGGGATGGGGAGACAGAGCTGGTGCCTGTGGGAGTGACAATCAGAGAGGCGCTCGGGCTGCGGGAGGCAGACGCGGAGGGGGTGGGGGTGGAAGAAGGGGAAGGGGAAAGGGTTGGGGTCCAGCTGCCAGGGCTGGGGTGCAGGGAACGCGAAAGGCTGTTGCTGGCAGTGAAGGTCGAGCCAGTGGGGGAGCGCGAAGCGCTGTCACTTGGAGTACCCACCGACGGGGAAGGGGAGGGGGTGACGGTACTGGGAGTGACGGAAACGGTGCTCGTGAAGGACAATGAGAAGGTGGAGGTGCCTGCAAAGCTGCGGCTGCCGCTGCGGCTGCGGGTATTTTGGGACGGGGAAAGAGTGCGAGTCCCTGTGGAGGCGGTGAAGGACGGGGAGGGGGTCAGGCTGGAAGTGGGGGGGCTGATGGTGTGAGTCCCGGTCGGGGAGGTGGTTGGCACGGGTGTTGCCGTGTGGCTCGTACTGCAGCTGGCGGTAGAGCGGGTGGCGATGGGGGACATTGTGGCAGAGGGCGAGTCGGAGGTGGTGGAGGTGCCGGTGGGGGTCCGCGGCAGGGAGACGGTGGCGGTGGCGCTACCGGGGCTGGGCGTGCTCGAGGCCGTTGGAGTGATGGTGGCAGAGAGCGTGGCAAGCGGCGAGAGGGTGTCGGACCGGGTGCAGGAACCCGTGTTGGTGTGGCTCTGGGAGCTGGAGACGGACAGAGGGCGTGACGAGGAGGCGGTGGAGGTGGGGGAGCGGGACCCGGTGCTGGCAGGGCTACAGGTATCGGATGCGGAGACGCTGCAAGTGGCGCTGCGGCTGACAGAGTCAGGGGAGCGGGTATCGGTATGGGAGCAGGTGCGGCTGGAGGTGGGAACGGCGGTGGTGGTAAATGACCACGTGCCAGTGCCGCTGGGCGTTGGAGTGGGCGTTGGGGTCCGTGAAGAAGACGGGGTGCGCAGCGGTGACCCTGACAGCGTGAAGGAGCAGGTGCCGGAGCAGGTGAAAGTGCGTGTGGGGCTGCGGGTGGGGGTGGACGTGGGGCTGCGCGACCATGTGCATGTTGGGGTGGTGGAGGGGCTGGGGGAAGGGGCGCTGGGGCTCACGGTGAGGGAGCGTGGGGAGCCGGTGGCTGTGCGCTGTGGCGTGGTGGTGCGTGAGACGGACCCGCTAAAAGTGTCACTGTGTGGCACGGTGGAGGTGCTGGATAGCGTGGAGCTGGGGGTGCGGGAGGTGGGGGTGAGGGTGGCCGTGTCAGAGAGTGTACATGAGGCGGATGCAGCGGTGCGGGTCGAAAGGGTTTGGGTCGGGGATGCGGAAAGGGATGCGGTGTCAGTGTGTGAGAACGTGGGAGTGTCAGTGACCGTGGGGTGGGAGATGGTGATGCTGGAACTGAGAGACCTGGAGCGGCTTACGGAGTACGAGGGCGTGGACACTAGTGAGGGTGAGTAGGAGGGAGACGGGGGGCTTGGAGTGTGGCTATGAGTGGCGGTCAGGGACGCAGAGGGAGTGGCAGAGGGGACTTGTGAGCACGAGAGGCTGAACGTGGGCGAAGAGGTGGAGGTCCGTGAGGGGGAGTGCGGGGATGGGGTCGCAGAGCGGGTGGAGCTGGGGGAACATGTGGCTGAGGGGGTCCCGGTGAAGGTTGGGTCGTCAGATTCGGTATGCGAATCGGTCACCAGGGCAGATGCGGTGGCGGTGGGGGTGCGGGAAGCGCTGTGAGAAACCGTAAAGATGGAGGAGCAGCTGCGCGTTGGAGAGGCCGTGGGGGAGAGAGTGACACTCGGGGTGCGGGTGGACGATGAGCTGAGGGTTGGGGTGGAGCTGCGGGAGCGCCGGGCCGATGCAGTGGTGGTCTGCGAGGGCGAGGCACTGCGGGTGCTGCTGTGGGTACCGGTGGGCAGTGCGGAGCGGCTGGGGGACGGAGTGCGGGAGAACGACGGAGAGAAGGAGGGGGAAAGGACGAGAGTGCAGGAGCAGGTGAGGGTCGCGGAGCACGACCGGCTGGGGGAGGGACTGGGGGGTGTCCAAGTGGCAGACGCCGTGGGTGTGGCACCGACGGATAGACTCAGGGTGGCGGACCCAGTAAGTGAGAGCGAGCCCGTCTGCGAGACACTGCGTGAGACGGACGACGTCGGGCGAGGCGTCGAGGTGTCGGTCGGGGAGTAGGAGCCGCTGGGCCCGGTGCGAGTCCACGTCTCAGTGGCGGTCCCGCTGGCGGTCCGAGAGGGCGAGACTGACGGACTGATGGACGGCGACCTGGGACTCGCGGTGCGCGAAGGCGGCGACGCGGTCGTGCTCGCACTGGGGCTCGGGGAGGGGCTGCGGGACTTGGAGCGGGTGGACGTGCTGGTCGGGATGTCTGTGGTCGTGGGGGTCGGGGTCGGGCTGCGGCTTCCAGGCGAAAGGGTAGACGTCACGGAGGTGGTGCGGGTGGAGGTAAGGGTTGCGCTGGACGGTGTGGCGTCGGTCTGGGTGTAACTTTGTGTCAAGGTCGCGGTGGAGGCAGAGGGGGTGGCGGTGCCCGTGGGGCTGCAGGTGGCACTGAGCGTGGGGCTCCCGGGGCTTACGGTCGGTCTGAGGCTGTTTGTGGCGGTGCAGCTGCGGCTCGCGGTGCTTGAAAACGTAACTGTCCGTTGCCGTGAGCCCGTGGCCGTTGGGCTGTGGCTCTCACTCAGGGACCGGGTCTGCGTCTCGGTGGCAGAGAACGACAGCGTGTCGCGAAGAGACCGCGTTGGCGAGCCCGACGTTGATGGGGTGGGTGTGCCGGAATGGGACACTGTTCGCCATGGGCTCCTGCTGTGTGTGAGGGACTGAGAGGGACTGGAGCTGCGGGTTTCAGATGGGGTGTGGGTGAGGGTGGCGCGGGGGGTGCATGTGTGAGAGAGGGACACCGTGTACGTGACTGTAGGCGTTGGAGAGGGCGTGCCGGTCGGGGTTGTGGTCAGGGAGGTGACAGTGGGTGTCAGGGATCCCGGGCTGGGGCGGAGGGATCGGGAGGCAGTGGGGCTTGCACTGGTTGAGCTTGAGGCGGTGACGGTGAGGGGGCGGGAGGAGGTGTCAGACGGTGTGGGCGTTCCAGTGGGGGACCGGGAGTGCGAAACAGTGACAGTGGCGGAAAACGAGGCGCTTTCGCTTGCGGATGGGATGGACGGGGTCTGGGTGCAGGAGCGGGGGGAGGGGGTGGGGGTAAAAGACGGGGAGCTGCCAGTAGGGGTCGGGGAGGGTGTATGGGACAGGGTGGCGGGTGGGGAGTAGGAGTCGGTTGGGGTTAAGGATGACGAGCGGGTGCAGGAGGGGCTGGCTGAGGTTGTGAGGGAGTGCGACCGGGTGAAAGTGGGAACTGCGGTGCATGTGAACGACACAGAGAAGGTGCAGGTGTAGCTGCGTGACGGGGGAGAGGCCGAGCCGGTAGAGACCGTTTCACTGCGGGAGAAAGACCCGAGGGAGCGCGTGGGGGACGGCGAAACAGATCCGGGGGTCGGGGAGGTGTGGGTGGTGGTGGGGGTGATAGTTTTGGAGTCAGACTTGGAGCCCGGGCTCAGGGTGTGTGTCTTGGTCAGCGTCAGAATAGGGCTGGGCGATGCAGTTCGTGTCGGGGTTGGGGAATGCGGGCTATGGGTGCGTGAACTGCAAGTTGTGGAGTAGGTGGGGGAGGGTAGGGAGGGGGAGGGAGTGCGGGTGCTGCTTAAGCTGCGGGTGCCGGTGGAGGTCCGGGTGAGTGAACCCGTCAGGGAGGGTGAATCCGTCGGGAGTGACGGGGTGCTGCTCAAGGACGCTGAGCGGGTCACGCTCGCCGACGTCGTGAAGGACGCGGTGCGTGTGGAGGAGCGGCTGAAGGTCCGAGAGGCGGTGTGCGTGTCCGTGGGAGGTACGGTGGGGGTGTCTGTGGCGCTGGCGGTAACAGTGGAGACTGAAGGGGAGATCGAGGCGCTGGCACTCAGCGTGTGGCTGCGCGTGCTCGTTGGGATGACGCTGCGGCTGTGGCTGCGGGTGGCACTATGGGTGAGGGTGTCGGCGATGGTGCGCGATCCAGATCGGGTACCCGTGGGGGTGGCGCTGACGCTCTGGCTGGGTGTTCCGGTGGGACCGGAAGGCGTGCAGCTGCATGTCACGGTAGGTGCGACGGAGGGCGTGGCTGAAGAGGAGGGCGAGCAGGACGCGGAGAAACTGGCGGTGGAGGAGACCGTTCTAGGCTGCGAGTAGGACTCGGTCGGGGTGTCAGATAACGAGGGGCCAGAGGGAGTGCGAGTCCTGGACGGTGGACTGCGCGTGGAGGAGTGCGGGTTGGAAGGAGAGTCACTGGGGGTAGGAGTAGCAGGGGACGGGGTGCAGGTGGTGCACGAGGCGGAGAAGGCCGAGTGGGTGGTGGTGGGGGTGCGAGTACTCAGCGAGCGGGAGCCGTAAGACGGGGTGGAAGTGGCCGTCGTGGAGAAGGTGTGGGTAGGACTGCGGGTGGGAGACTGGGAGCGGGAGGAGAGCGAGAAACTGGCGCTTAAAGTAGGGGTGCGGCTGCCGCTGCTGGTGTGAGTAAGGGTCGGTACCCTGGAGCGTGTCCGGGAGGCGGTGGGCGAGCTGGGAAGCGAGGGCGTGTCTGTGTCGCTGAGTGTGGGGCGGTAGCTGGTGCTGTGGGTATGAGTGGGACTGGCAGTGGGGGTTAGGGTGCCGGTGGTCACGGTGGGAGACGCAGCGCTCCGAGTGTGGGTTGGGTGGGGGCTAGCACTGGCGGTAGGTGTGGGAGTCGCTGAGGGAGGGGTGAGGGTTCTGGGATAAGAGCCAGTTCGGGATGGTGAAAGGGTGCGGGTGGCCGAGGGGAGGGACAAACTGATAGTCAGGGTCAGGGTTGCGGAGCTGGTGGGGGCATGAGTCATGGTACTTGTCGGCGAGGGGGAGTGGGTGGCGGTGTACGTGCTGCTGCGGGTGTTCGTATGGGGCTCCGTACCGCTGTCGCTTGGGCTTGGCGGCGACTGCGTAGGTGTCGGGGTAAAGCTGTAGCTGGACCACGTCGCAGCGGTCAGTGTCTCGGTGTTAGTGGCGTTGATGCTGCTGCTGAAGGTCTTCGTGAGCGTCGCGGAGGCTGTGACGGTGCGGTGGAGGGAGGCGGAGGCAGACGGGGACTGGGTGGGGGGGCTGACGCTGCCGGTGGTCTCGGTAAAGGTCCGGGTAAAGGTGCGGGTGGGGCTGCGGGTGGGGGTCAGGCTGCGGGTGTAGGAGTCCGAGGGCGTCAGGGTGGCAGAGCCGGAGTGGGACTCCGTGACAGTGGGGTTGGCCGATTGGGAAGGGCTGAAGGTGAGGCTGGCAGTGCGGGAGCTAGGGGTTGGGGAGGAGGTGGCGCCTGAGGGGCTCAAAGACGCAGTGAGGGTGTAAGAAGGAGTGGGGGTACGGGGTGAGGCGGTGATGGAGATTGAGCCAGTGGTTTGTGAGGCGGAGGGCGTGGCGCTTGGACTGAGTGTGCCGCTGCGGGTGTCGGCGATGCTGCGGGTGTCAGAAGGCGAGGGGGAGGGGCTGCAGGTTGGGGAGGGGCTCGGGGAGACGGAGGGGCTTAGGCTGCGGGTGCTACTGGAGCTGAGGCTTGGGGAACCGGAGTCGGAGGCGCTATGGGTGGTGGTGGCGCCAGGAGTGGCGGTGTCACTGGGGCTCTGGGTGGCGCTCCGCGGCGAGGCAGTGAGGGAGAGAGTACCGCTGAGGGAGGGAGACAGGGTGTGGGAGCGGGGGGAGAGGGAGGCTGACATGGACGGCGTGGAGCCTGTGAGGGTAGGCGATGGCGAGCATGGGCTGGGGGTGGGTGAGAGAGTGGTGCGGCTCAGGGATTGTGAGGGAGGGGATGCGGAAGGGGAGGCGCTGAGGGTGTTGACGGCTGAGGCACTGGTAGTGCAGGTGGGGGACGAGCTGAAGGAGAAGGAGGAACAAGATGGAGACCACTGGGACAAGCTCCGGCTCTGTGTCGGGGGGCTGCGGGATCCGGACCGCGTGCGGGTGTCCAGGGCAGAGAATGTGGACGTCAGGCTTGGGGTTGGGGGGGACAGAGAAGCGCTGCCCGTGGGTGGCGTGGGGGAGCACGAGGGTGAGGACCGCGTGACAGAAGAGGTGGCGGACGGAGAGGCAGTACGGGAGTGCGGGCTCGAGACCGTTTTGGAGGGTGTGGGTGTGGCAGTAAAGCTGAGGGACCGCGGGGTGGGTGTGGGGGTGCGAGATGCGGTCTTGGAGGGGCTGAAAGTGCGGGAGGGCCCGGAGCTGGAGCAGGAGGTGGTGGCAGTGGGGGTGGGGGTGAAGGAAGGTGACGGGGGGAAGGAGATAGAGAGGGTGGGAGTGAACGTCGAGGAGGGGCTGTGGGAGGGGCTGAAGCTGCGGCTCGGAGTGGGGCTCGGTGTGCTGGTCTGGCCCGGGGAAGGGCTATCGGTGAGGCTTCGGGATGTGCTCCATGACAGGGTGTGCGCAGGGCTGTTGCTGTTGCTGTGGGTTGTGCTGAAGGTACGGGTGGCGACAGGCGTCGTTGTGAAGGACTGGGATGGGGAGAAGGATGGGGGAGAGGGCGAGAAGGAGGGGGAAAGGGAGACGGAAGGGGTGCCTGTGGGGGTGCTGCCAGGGGATCTTGTTAAGGTGTGGCTGCAAGACCGGGACGGGGGGGTTTGGGACGGTGAGGGGCTCCGGGACTTGCTGCGCATGAGCGTGGCTGTGAGGGTCCCAGTGGCACTTGCACTGTCGCTACGGTAAAGGCTGCGGGTGCGGCTGGAGGATTCGGAAGGTGGCGAGATCGACAAGGTGTCCTTGGGAGATCCGCTGGGGGTCGGGGAAAGGGAGGCGGAGGGCGAGGCGGGGGAAAGCGACAGGGAGACGGAGGCGGTGCCCGAGGCTGTGGTGGTTGGGGACAGGCTGAGAGACTGACTGCGGGCCGTGTGGCTGGTGGTGAAAGAGGAGGATCGGGTGGTGGTGGGCGGTGTTGTGGGAGTGCGGGTGCAGGAGCCAGTGAAGGACTGCGTTGGGGACGCAGTCCCAGAGGCTGAGGCGGGGGATGGCGTGGGTAGTGATGGGGTGACGGTTGAAGGACTGAAGGTGGGGGTGGGGCTGTGGGGACTCCAGCTGAGGGAAAATGTGGCGCTGAGAGAGGGGGAGAGGGTGATGGATGTGCCAGTGAGGGTCAGTGTGAGCTGACTCGGGGTGGCGGTGGAGGTTGGTGTGAAAGACCGGGAACTGGACTGGGAGAGAGTGAAGGAAGGGGTGGGGGTAGGGGTGTTGGAGGGAATGGAGAGGGTGCCAGAATAGGTCCGGCTGTGCGGCAGGGTGGTCGAGGGACTTGGGGAGAAGGTGCGGCTGGTGGAGGGGGTGTAGGTCGACGTCACAGTCAGAGCGGGGGTGGTGGTGGGGCTGAACGTCTTGCCGGGGCTGTGGCTCAGCGTGGAGGTTCCCGTGGGAGTGACGGACCCTGGGCTGGGGGTCTGGAATGGGGAGGCGGTGGATGTAAGGGTGGGGGAGGACGTCGCCGTGTGTGTGGCTGTGGGGTTCTTCGAGGCGGTGGTAGAGAGTGTGAGGGTGCGGCTTGGTGGGGATGGGTCGAAGGTGGCGGTGGTGCCGGTGCTTGTGAGGGACCGCGATGCAGGAGATGGAGTGGGGCTGGCAGAGAGTGAGGCGGAACGGCTGCGAGAGTCAGTGACGAACAAGGAGAAGGTGTAAGAGGGGCTGCAGGTGCCAGAGCCGCTGTGGGAGCAGCTGGCTGACTGGGTGCGAGAGGCGCTGACAGTTGCGGTGCGGCCGTAGCTGAGGGTGCACGACGGGGTGAGCGTTGCGCTGTAAGTGTGGGGGAAGCTGCCGGTCGGTGTAGGGGAAGCGGAGGGCAGGGAAACGGAGGGCGAAAAGGAGCTGGACACGGAGGGGGGGGAGAGGGTGCGGCTACTGGTGATGGAGAACCCACGCGTGTGGGTGGAGTATGTGAAGGACCGTGAAAAGGTGGGGGAGCGCGAGGGAGGTGAGGGGGTGGCGGTGGCAGTCGGCGGGGAGGGGCGCGGGGTGTGCGAGAGAGTTGCAGTAGTGGTGCGGGAGGGGGTGGAGCTGCAACTGTGGGTGTGGGTAGGAGGCGTTGGAGAGGCAGTGCAGCTGCGCGTGCCTGTCATGCTGGGATGCGGCGTCAAAGTGTCTGTAGGGCTCTTGGTAAACGTTTGCCCGGAAGCCGTTGCTGACGTCAAGGTGGGCGTCCCTCTGCTGTGGGACACTGATGCTGAAGTGCAGGAGCCCGTGAGTGAGGCAGAGGGTTGAGTGGGGGTCTGTGAGAGAGTGGACGTTGGCGAACGAGAGAGGGTGTCTGTGGCACTGCCAGTGAAAGTGCGGGTCGCGGAGGACTGAGACAGAGTTCGCTTTGTCGCAGAACTGGTGGAGCTGAACGTAGCACTGGTGGAGGCGGTGGGCGTGGGAGAGTGCTGGGACAGGGTCAAGGTGCGCGAGGCACTGCTGCTGAGGGAGAAGGTCCGGGATGTGCCTGTCGGGGTGCTCGTGGGCCGGGAGCGAGATGGAGAGGCACTGATGGTGGCCGAGACGCTCGGGGTAGAGGAGGTGGAACGAGAGAGCGTGAAGGTGCACGAGGTGGACGACGTCACCAGGGAGGAGAGGCTGGGGGTTGCGGTGCCGGTGGAGGGGGTAAGACTATTGGAGTACGAGGTGGTGCAGGAGCAGGTGGTGAAGGAGGGAGAGGCGGTGGGGGACGGAGACGGTGTCTGTGGACTGGGCGTTCTGGGCTTCGTCCGAGTGATGGTAGCAGACGGTGATGCCGTGACAGACTGTGAAGGGGTGGGGCTGTCAGAGCGGCTACCCGAGACTGACCCTGAGATGGAGCCACTGGTGCTGAGCGATCGGGACCAGGAAACGCTGCTAGAGACCGAGGATGTGGCAGTGGATGTTGGGGACGCCGACTGCGATGGTCCAGACAGGGACGCGGAGAGCGACAAGGTATGTGTACGACTCGCAGAGGCCGTGACGAGGGCACTGAGGCTGCCTGAGATGGAAGGCGATGCCGTTGCGGAAATGGAAACGGAAACGGGGGTGCGGGATGTCTCGGTCGGAGTGGGGCTGAGGGTGCTGGTTGGTTTGGTGCGTGTTGGTTCGGGGGTGGGGGTGATGGAGGCGGTGAAGCTGGGGGAAACGCTGGCCGTCACAGAGGACAGGGACAGGGACGGAGGAGACAGGGATGAGCTAGGGCTCAGGCTGGCGCTTCGGGACCAGGAGCGCAGGCAAGACACGGACCGGGACGGGGAACAGGAAAGCGAGGGCGTGCGCGACGTGGTGACCGGGAGGCTTGCGCTGGGGGTGGCACTGGTGGGGGTCGCGGTGGCCAGGGTTGGGGTGCGGCTGAGGGTAGGGGATGGGGTAAGACTGCGGGTGGTTGAGAGGGAGCCGCTGCTGGTACTTGAGAGGGACGCTGTGAAAGCGGGGGATGGGGTCACAGAGGGGGATTCTGAGCCGGAAACGGAGTGCGTTTTAGTGGGGGAACGGGAGGGCAGCGTTGGGGAGGAGGACAGGGAGTAGCTGCTGGAGACGGACGGGGTGGGCGTGCCCGTGAGAGATGCGCTTCGGGACGCCGTGCGGGAGCACGACCCCAGGGTGGCCGAGGTGAAGCTGGCGCTCTGGGACTGAGTGCAGGTGCAGGTGAACCGCAGGGAGCATGTGCTCGAGGCGCTGCTGGTCTTCGTCTGGGTGAAGGTGGTAATGGTGAAGCTGCTGGAGGGGCTGTGCATTGCACTGAGGGTCACACTGGGGGTGGCACTTGGGGTGTGCGTGAAGCTGCGGCTGCGGGGGCTAGCGCTGGGCGTGCAGCTGCGTGATCCAGGGGAGGGCGTTGGCGAAAGGTGGCGTGTGCAGGAGTAGGAAGCCGAGGGTGTGTTGGTGACGGTTGGGCTGCCGGACGTGGTGTGGGTCGACACCGTTCCGCTGAGTCGGGATGGCGTGAAGGACAAGGTGTCGAGCAGTGTTAGGGAGGGCGAGCGGCTGAGGGAGGCGCTGCGGCTTGGTGAGGCCGAGACGGTCGTCGCAGAGACGGAGGCGCTCTGCGTACAACTGTCCGTGAAGGCGACGGAGGCGCTGTGGCTCGTTGAAGCGGAAGCGCTGCGGGAGGTGCTCGGGCTGGAGGTGCACATGTGGGACAAGGAGACCGTTTGGGTGGTGGAGAGGACCGCAGATGCGGAGCGGGTACCGGTGGGTGTGCCCGAGACGGACGCAGAGACGGACCGCGTGGGGCGGGCTGTACCAGTCTCTGAGACTGTCTCAGTAGCACTGGCGGTTCTTGAATGAACCTCCGAGAGCGTCTCGGACAAAGATGCGGAGGGCATAGTTGCGGTCTGGGAGCAGCTTTTGCTCTGCGAGCGGGTGGTGGTGTGCGTGACTGTCGCCTTTAATGTGAGGGAGACAGAGGCTGAGCCGGAAAAGGATCGGGTACTGAGGCTGATGGTGGAGCTGCCGCTCGAGGTGCGAGAGCCGGGGGAGCGGGAGCGGGTGCCGGTACGAGATGACGTCATTGTCACGGAGGATGGGGTGAACGACAGGGAGGGGATGGGCGAGGTCGAGGACGTGAAGGTGCCGGTAGGGGTGGGGCTGACGGATAGCGTGGTGCCGGTGGGGCTCGGGGGCGTGGGGGTCGGCGACAGGCTAGGAGATCGACGGCTGAAGGTCAGGGATGGCGAGGCAGACAGGGTTGTGCGCGAGAAGGAACGCGAGCCGCTGAGAGTCGGGGTGGCAGTGGCCGTAGGGACGCCGGTGAGGGTGTGGGATGGGCTGAATGTATGATAACGGCTGCGGGAGGCGGTGCGGGTGTCGGTGTGGGGGGGAGTGTACGACGAGGTGTGGCTCAAAGTCTCGGAGAGGGAGGACGTCACGGTCCACGCCTCGGTCCTAGTCGCGGTCCGGGTCGCGGTGCCGGTGGGGGTCTGGGTGGCAGGCGAGGCCGTGAGGGTGACACTCTGCGTCGGCCGCACCGTAACGGACGGGGAGGCCGTGGCCGTGGCGGTGCGGGAGCCGCTGCAGGTGAGCACTGCGCTGGCGCTTGCGGTCGCGCTCCGCGTCACTGAGGTCGAGGCGGATACGGATGCGGTGACCGAGACACTGCCGGAGCCTGAGGCCACGGGCGTTGTCGTCTGGGTCGTTGTCAAGGACCGCGTCAGCGTCCAGCGCCGAGACGCTGACGGGGTTTCACTACCAGTGGCAAGCGGCGACTCGGAGTGACTGGCAGACGGACGGGAGCAGGAGGCGGAACTTGTAGAGGTGACGGAGACGGTGGGGCTGCGAGACTGGGCCAATGATGGGCTCCAGGAAGGGCTCTGGGAGACAGAGGTCGAGGCGGACAAAGAGCGGGAGGAGGAGTAGGTGAGAGTGGCGGAGGCGGGGGATGGGGTGGGGGTATTGGTGAGGCTTGCCGTGGGGGAGAGGGACCGAGTGGGCGAGGGAAGGGGGGCCGTCACGGTGGTAACTGTTACGGTTGCCGAGGGGGATCCGGTGGGAGAAGGGGCTGTGGGGGAGCGGCTGAGGGCGCGTGTGAGGGAAGGGGATGCAGAGGGGCTGCGAGAGCGGCTGCAAGTGGACGTGAGGGATGCAGTGGAGGTGCGTGCAGGGGAGACGCTGGGCGTTGGGCTTGGAGTGGACGTATAGGTGCAGGAGTTGCTGTCAGTGCCGGCAGCGCTGGAGGTGTGGGTGGCGGTGGCGGAACGGGAGCGGGTGTCCTCATCAGTAGTAGAGCCGGTCGGCGATTCAGTGTGGGACCGGGCCGAAGGGGTGGGCTGGTGGCTGTCGGAGAAGGTTTCTGTGGGCGTGGCAGGGGATGGAGAGGCAGTGGAGATTGTGCGAGTGCCAGGGCTGAAAGATGCGGTGAAGGTGGAGCAAGTGGGACTACGAGAAAAAGAAAGGGAGGCAGAGCGGGTGGTCTTGGTAGGAGATACTGGGCTGGCGGTTGGGGTACGGGTGGCGGAGGGGCTGCGAGACTGGCTGGCGGAGGAGGTGGCGGTAGGGGTGCGACGAGGGCTCGGGCTGGAGGAGCGGCTTGATGAGGCGCTATCACTGCGGAGCGCCGTGAGCGAGGGTGTGAAGGAGTGGCTGGGGGACGGTGGCGAAGGCGTGTGAGACCAGCTCCCACTGGGACTGGGACTCAGGCTGACGGTGGTCGGCGTGCACGTCTCGGTCCCGGTGCTCGACTTGCTACGCGATCCCGATATGGTCGCGGTGCCGGAGAAGGTCGGTGTCCTCAATTGGGTGCGCGTCACGGAGGCAGAGCGCGACGGTGACCCGGAGTGGGTCGCGGAGAAGGGGGCGGTTGGGGGCGAGAGGGTTGAGGAGGGGGTCAGGGATTCGGAGCGGGTGCCAGTGTGCGAGTGCAAAAGCGACGGCGAGGGGCTAGGGCTTGCGCTGCTGCTGCATGAGGAGGTGCGCGTCGCGCGGAGGGTAACGGACCCGGAGCGGCTGGTAGTGTCGGAGGTGCTTCTGGACGGGCTTATGCTGGGAGAGGGGCTGCCGGTGTGGGAGTAGCTAGCGGTGCGTTGGGCAGAGCGGGTGGCGGACGATGTAAGAGTCGGAGGGAGGCTCAGCGAACGGGAGGGACTGACGCTAGTACTGCTGCTGGGGCTCAATGTGTGGCTGATGCTGCAGGTAACAGACTGGTATGCGGAGGCACTTGAGGTCAGACTCAGGGAGAGCACGGCCGTCGGGGTGCACGAGGGCGTTTGGGACGGCGTAGTGGTGCGTGAGCCTGTCTGGGATGCGGCAGGAGTCGGGGTGCGGGAGCGAGAGGAGGTGCCGCTGTGGGACACGTGCTTGGAGACCGAGAGGGTGGCGGTGGAGGCACTAAAGGTACCGGAGGCCGTGGGGGAGGCGCTCTGTGGGGTTTTGGTCGACAGCGTTTGGGTCACGGAGAGCGTCGGCGTGGCGGACATACGGGGGGACAGTGACGAAGAGGCACTTGTGGTGGGGCTGGCGGTGAAGGTGGTGCGCGTCGGAGAGCGCGTCACACTGGGCGAGGGGCTGGTGGAGAGCGACGAGCACGAAAGCGTGGCTGAGGGGCTGAAGGAGGGTGCCGTGGGGCTGACGCTAACGCTGTGGGAAGGGCTGGCTGAAGGAGAAGCAGTGGGGCTGCCGGTGCCGGTACCGGTAGCGTTGGTGGTATGTGAGGGGGTTGCACTGCGGGAGAACGTGGGCGTGCCAGTGTCGAGAGCAGTGAGGGACGGACTCAGGGACCACGTCGGCGTGCAGGAGGGGCTGGGGCTGGCACTGGGGCTGGAGCTGAGCGAATGCGGAGTCAGGGTGAGCGTACGCGAGGCGCTGCGCGTGCTGGTGGCAACGGGGGTCGGACTGGCAGTGCGGGAGAGGCTGGGGGTGGAAGTTCGCGTGCGGGTGAAGGTGGCAGGGCTGGGGGTCAAGGTCCTGAAGTGGGACCGCGTGCCGGTCGGGCTGGGGCTGCGCTTCGACGTAGAGGTTGCGGTCAGAGTCATGGAGCGTCGCGTGGCCGAGGAGCCGGACATAGACGTGGTCCCAGAGGGGGACAACGTCACACTGGATGGCGTGCGACTGGGGCTTGGGGTAAGGGTGGGCGGGCTCTGGGTGGCGGTGACCGTGGGCCGCAGCGTAGTGGAGACTGTTGGCGTGTAGCGGGGGGTCTCACTGTGGGTGGGCGTGCCAGGGGGACTGCAAGTGGGGCTTGGACTGCAGACGACAGTGCCTGAGAGGCTCGTGGAGGCGCTGCCAGTCACAGAACCGGAGCGGAGCGCAGTCACAGAGGGGGTAGTGGTTGCTGTGCCGGAGCGCGTCAGTGAGCAGGACGCATGCGGCGACGGTGACAGGGACGGTGACAGGGACTGTGACAGGGAAATGCTGTCGCTGAGGGAGGGAGACCCGCTGCAGGAGACGCTACCAGGGCTCGGGGTGCGCACCACTGAGCGCGACAAGGTCGACGTTTGGGACGGGCTCAGGGAGGAGGTGCCGGAGGGCCCTGAGGCAGAAGGACTGGGGGTGCAGCTAGGGCTGCCAGTGAGGGTCAGAGAAGAGGGGGAGAGGGTTGTGGAGGGACTGTGGCTCCTCGATTCGGTGAGAGTGGGCGAGGACGTGTGTTCAGTGGAGCGGGTGCTCGAGGGGCTCAGGGACCGTGAGTATGATGGTGTCTTCGTGGGGGTGCCTGTCCCGGACGCAGAGTAGGGGGCCGTCGGGGAGTCGCTAGCAGATGGGAGCGAGGGGGATCGCAAGATTGAGCGCGTGCGGCTTTCGGAGGCGGAGGAGGATGGGGAAGAGGAGGGGGTGAGGGTGGGGGTGCAGGTGCCAGAAGGCGTGGGCAGGACTGAGTGGGTCTCGGTTCGGGAAGCGGGCGAGGGGGAGGCGGTCGGGGTTGGGGATGGGCTTGTGCTGGGGGTCGTAGACAGCTGGCCCGTTGCGGTGCAGGTGGGCGTACTGCAGCTGACGCTGGCAGTGGGGCTGGCGGCGCTAAGGGTGCGCGTGAGGGTGCCTGAGACGGGCGGTGTAACGGTGCAGGTGGGGCTTGCGCTCATGGGCCTCGTGAGACTTGGGGGTGTCGCTGAGGGACTGGGGCTGTGCGAGACGGAAGGAGGTGTCAGGGTTGGGCTCGGCGACCGCAACGTTGCGGAGCAGGTAGAGGCGGTTGCGGACGCCGTGGGGGAGCGGGTTTTCCGGGAAAGGCTGTCGGTAACGGAGTATGAACGAGAGCGCAGGTTGGTAACGGAGGGGGAGAAGCTGAGACTGGCGGAGGGACTGGCAGATAGGGTCGGGGAGGTACTGGCGGAGCTGGGACTGAGGCTTGAGCTGCAGGTGGGGCTGACACTGTGGACAGTGGACAAGGTGGGGCTGTTGCTGCGGGAGCGGTGCTGCGTTGGGGTGGGTGGGGTGGCAGAGACGGTTGGTGTGGGGGTGAGAGTGGCGGTGGCGGGTCTTGTGGGCGGCGACGGTGTCTCGGTGAGGGAGGCGCTGGGGGGCGACGGGGTGTGGGAGACAGTGGGTGTGGAGGTGCAGGAGCCGGTTGCGGTGGAGGGTGTGAAGATTGTTGGGGAGACGGAGGGTGTGGGAGTGGAGGATAGAGAGGCAGAGGAGACGGAGGACGAAACGGTGCCCGTGATGGAGAAGGACGGGGTTGGGGTGCCAATAGTAGACACAGTTCTGGTGAAGGATCGACTGGCCATGGTGCAGCTGCTCAGTGTGGGCGACGCAGACTGGAGCGCTGTGATTGAGGGACTGTGTGTAGATGAGGCGGTGGAGCTTGTGCTGGCTGTTGGAGGAAGAGTGAGCTTCAAGGTCCCCGTGGGGGTGCTAGAGGGTGGTGATGCGGAAAAGGAGAATGACCCACTGCTGCTGCTGCTGAGGCTGACACTGGGAGTGGCAGTGGGGGTCGCAGAGGGGGTTTGTGAAGGTCCAGTGGGCGTGCGACTCGGTGTGCTGGAGCAAGAGCGGGAGAGGGTGAAGGTGCGGCTGTGGACGGAGGAGTAGGTAGTGGTGGGTGAGGGAGAGCGGAGGGCAGTGTGCGAGGGTGTGACAGTGCGGGAGAGGGTCAGGGGTGCGGTTGTGCTGAGGGTGTGGGTGGTTGAGGGTGATGGTGAAAGGGAAAAGATGGCTGTGGCGGAGGCGCTGCTGGTGGCGGAAGGCGTCTGTGGTGACTGGGTGGGTGTCAGGAACACAGTCCCTGTGAGGGTCGGGGTGGGGAGTGGCGTGCGGCTGCCGGTGGCAGTCGGAGAGGGCGGGGGCGGCGTCCAGGATGGACTTAGCGAGGCAGAGGGGCTCCCGGTGGGTGTGAACGATGGAGTGGGGCTTGGGGGTGTGACACTGGGGCTGCGAGTAGGACTTGACGTCACAGAAGGGGGGCTCGGGGAGAGCGCCCTGGATTTGGTTGGTGGCGTTGCAGTGAGTGTGAAGGGTACGGTACCTGAGGGTGAATGGGAGGGTGGACTGAAGGAGGGCGTTGGGCTGTGGGTAGCGGAGGCGGAAGGGGGGGTGAAGGTGGCGGAGGGGGTGGATGTCCCAGAAAGGGTCAGGGAAGGCGTGGGTGATGCGCTGGGGCTCATGGAGATCAGGAGGGAAGCCGTGAGACTGGGGGTTCCCGTGAAGGACCCAGAAGGGGGCGTTCCAAAAGTGGGTGTTACACTGGGTGTAGGTGTGGCAGGGCTTGGTGTGATAGTCGGGCTGCGGCTCCGGGTTCGAGAGCGGCTGGGGGTAGTGCCAAGGCTGATAGAGTCGGTCAAGGACGAAGTGGGCGACCTTGAGTGGGTACCACTGGGGGTGCTGGAGACGCTAAGGGTCGGAGACCCCGTGTGGGTGGGGCTGAGGGGAATAGTGGGCGATGGAGAGGCCGATAACGAGTCGCTGGCCGAGGGGCGGGTGAAAGTGGATGAGTACGATGGGGAGAGGAACTTGGATTGGGAGGCGGTGGGGGTGCCGGTGGGCGTAGCGGTGACCAGGGCTGACAGCGAGGGGCTGCGGCTCAGGCTGTGTGTGACGGTCAGGGTAGATGGTGAGCACGTGGTGGATGCCGAGGGGGAGCAGCTGGCGCTTGTGGCGCTCTGGCTCATGCTCAGGCTGCAGGTGGGGCTGCGCAGGGCAGTGGGGCTGAGGCTGCGGGAGTCGGAGGGCGCACTGGGAGACGTGGTGCAGGAGGCTGAGAGGGTGGAGGCAGTGCAGCTCCTGGATCGGGTCCGGGTGGAAGGCGTCAGGGAGGAGGAGGCAGTACAGCTGCGTGACCCTGAGGGCGATGCAGTACCACTCACAGAGGCGGTCTGGCTCAGACTGACTGTCGATTCGGTGCCGGAGAGGGACTTGGAGCGCGAGGCGAGGGTCACGGACGGTGTGCGCAAGGAGGTTGGGCTCAGAGTGCGGGTCGGAGGTGTGTGGCTGCGGGTTGGGTATTCCGAGACCCGCACGGAAAGAGTCAAGGTGCGGCTGCGGCTGAAGGAGGGGGAGCAACTGCGGGTGGGGCTTTGGGTGCCGGTGCCGCTGAAACTAGGGGTACTCCCGGTGAGGGAGCCCTGTGTGACACTGAGGGAAGGTGACCTGGTGGGAGAGAGCGGTGTGGCAGATGCGGTACTGAGAGACGGCGAGCGAGAGCCAGATAGCGTGCGGCTGCTACTCTGAGAAGGACTGCAGGTTGGAGATGGACTTGGAGGAGAGGGGGTGCCAGTGCTGGACGGTGTGGGGGTGTGGGGCTCGGTGAGTGTGGGGGAGTTGGAGGCGCTGAGGCCAGAGGGACTGGGGCTGAGGGTAGAAAAGGAGGCGGATAGGGAGAGAGAGAGCGAGGAGCTGCCTGAGGCTGAGGGGCTCGCAACCGCAGAGAGCGTCTGGCTGGAAGAGGCGCTGGGTGTCAGGGAGGGTGTGCAGGCGCTGGAGGGGCTGGGGCTGCAAGAGCGGGATGCGGAGGCGGCGCTGGGAGTTGCCGTGAGGGACCGCGAAGCGGACTGGGAGAAGCTGCTGGAAGGGGACTTGTCTGTGAGCGTTGGGGACGAGAAGGTAAGGGACTGCGTGGACTGCGAGGCTGAGGTGGACCTGCTCGGGGTCAGCGTTGCGGTGCAGGAAGGCGTGGGGGAGACCTGGGGAGTCACGGTGCTGGTCGCGCTGGGGCTGTCGGAAGGGGAAGCAGGGGACGGAGAGATGATGCCGGTTGGGCTCGTAGTGCACGTTGAGCTGAAGGAGGATGTGGGGCTCATGGAGACAGGGAAAGTTGGGCTCAAGGTAAATGTGGGGGTCGGAGAGCACGGCGCGCTGGGCGTCGCTGGGGACTCGGAGATGGACACTGCGCATGTGGGGGAGGCTGAGATTGTGGGGGAGGGCGACCGTGAGAATGAGGCCGTGCTGGACCGTGACGCAGTGAATGTGGAACCGGAGGCAGTCGGGGTGGGAGTATCACTGCAGGTGAAGGAGGAGGAGAGAGTGGGACTGCGAGCTGCAGTGGGGGAAAAGGTGGTGGTTGGGCTGTTGCTGAAGGACCATGAGCCAGTGGGAGTTGCAGTGATGCTGAGGCGCCCGGAAAGGGTTGTAGTGGGAGACTCAGAGGAGGACGCAGATAAAGTGGAGAGGGAGGGGGTCAGGCTGGGGCTGCAACTGGGGGGCGAGGGGGTGGCGAGGGCCGTCGGGGGGGACGGTGTTGGGCTGGAGGAGACAGTGGCGGTGAGCGTCGCGGTGGCAAAAACCGCAGTAGGCGAGTGCGTGTCGGTGGGGGACCGCAGGCTTGTGGAAGAAAAGGTCTGGGAGGAGCTGCGGCTTTTAGTGCCGGTCAGCGTGCCAGAAACTTGGCCTGAACCTGAGGGGGAGGGGGAGCGCGGGCTGAGGGACCAACTGCCCGTGCGGGACAGCGTGGACAAACTGCCGGTAACCGACTCCGATGCTGATGTTGACAGCGAGGGAGAGGCAGCGGCAGTGAGGGTGGGGGTTGCCGTGATGGGCTGTGTCAGGGAGGGCGAGGCCGAGCGGCTCCGGGTGCTCAGGGTACGGGTTCCGGAGACCGAGCGGGAGGCCGATCGGGAGCCGGTGTGCACGTCTGTGGGTGATTCGGTGCAGGTGGGGGGTGGGCGGGACGCGGAAGGGGATTCGCTGCAACTGTGACTGTTGCTGAAGGATGGGCTGCATGTAGGGGTAGGGGTGAGGGGCACTGTGAGGTGCAACGTGCCGGTGGGCTTAGTGGCGGAAGGCGTCCAGGAGGGGGTTGCGGACGGCGCGGTAGGGGTGATGGGGTTGGAAGGCGTGGCCGAATCGCTCGCGGTGGCCACGCCGGAGACGGTGGAGAGCGAAGGGCTGAGGCTGAAAGTAGAGGTGCCAGACAGGCTGCCGGTCGGTGTGAAGGATCTGGTGGGGCTGCGGCTGAGGCCGGTGCTGGGGCTTGGGCTGGAGGAGAGGGACTTGAGGGACTCTGTCGGGGACTGTGGGGCGGTTAGGGTGATAGAGCGGGAGAGACTGGCTGAAGGACTCAGCGAGAGGGTGCGGGATGTAGTTGAGGTGATGGAGGGGGATGACGTGGAAGTGCAGGTGAAGGTCAGGCTGAGGCTACGGCTGCGGACCTGGGAGTGTGTTAGGCTGGCGGAGGTGCTACTGGTCCACGTGGGGGACGGTGAAGGGCTCGGGCTTGCGGAGGTGGGGGTGGCGCTGGCAGAGCAGGTTCCTGCAGACAGCGTCGGTGTGCTGCTGAGTGAAGGCGATGTGTCGGTTGGGGTGAGCGAGTGCGTGGGGGTGGCACTGGATGTTGGCGTACGGTCGCAGCTTCCGCTGACGGTCTGCGAAGTGCATGTGCCACTCAAGGATGGGGCACTCGCACTCTGGAGGAGCGTCAGAGAGGCCGATGCCGTGAGGGTGGTGCAGGTGCGGGAGGAGGAGGGGGGGCTCACGGAGCCGGAGCGGGAGGGGCTGAGTGGGATGGTGGCCGTGGCCGTGGCGCTGTGCGACAGCGTGTCGGTGCGGGAGACGCTGGGGTTGTCAGAGGCAGTGGGGGGGGTGTCACTAAGGGAGCGGCGTGGGGTGTAGCTCTCGGTGGCGGTGACGGTGAGAGTGCGGCTGGGGGGCGAGGCCCGGGGGGTGCACGTGAGCGTGCGGGAGGCGGTCCCGGACGTGAGGGTTGGGCGCGAGAGAGACGCGCTGGGTGAGGGGCTGGCGACGCAGGTCGTGGTGCGGGTCAGGCTCTGCGTCGCCGACAGGGTCCGACTGGGGCTGACCATGCCGGACTGTGTGAGACTGTGGGAGTCCGTGGCCAAGCGGCTGCCGCTGTGGCTGGGGGTGCCGCTGGGGGTCGGGGGTGTGGGGGACGGGCTTGCGGTCCGATGGCGGGTGGGCAAGAGGGTCGGGGAGCCGCTGTGCGAGGCGGAGGCGGACCCTGACGGGGTGCCCAACAAGGTGCCGGTGCCGGTGCCGGTGTACGTGGGTGACCGCGATAGCGGGGACGGGGTCTGAGGCCCGGTGAGGGTGGAGGTCGCGGTGGTGGTGCGGGTCCGGGATGGGGTGCAGGAGCCGGTAAAGGAGACACTCAGGGTATGGCCGCATGAGACGGTGGCAGAAGAACTACCAGCAGTGCAGCTGCGGCTGGAGACCGAGTCCGAGCCGGTCTGTGACTGTGTCATTGACCCTTTTGAGAGACTGCAGCTGGCGGAGTAACTGGAACGTGTTGGGCTGCGCGTCCCGGTGCTGCTTCTGGAGGCAGTTGCAGAGACGAGGCATGACAGTGAATCGCTCTGGCTGCCAGTGCGCATGCGGCTGCCGGTGCCGGTTGGAGTTGGGGTGGGGCTGGAAGTGCAGCTGTCAGCGTTTGTGCCTGTGGGCGTCCCTGACCCTGGGCTCACGCTTGGGGTGCATGTGAACGTGGCGGATGTTGCGGACGGGGACGCGGCGGAGAACGACCCGGTGCGCACAGCAGAGTGTGTCGCGGTCGCGCTAGCAGTACCTGAGATGGACTCCGATGGGTAGCTCAGCGATGCGGTGGAGACTGTCAGCGTCTCCAGCGCGGAAGGGGTCGGTGTTGGCGTTGGAGTTGGGGTCGGTGTAGGCGTCGGCGTGAGTGTGGGGGTCGGCGTCTGGCTCGAAGTGGGCGTCCCGGTCCGCGTGGCGGTGCTAGTGCGGGTGGCTGTCTGTGTGCGGGTGCCGGAATAGGTCGTGGAGGACGATGCTGTGGGTGTCACCGTGAGCGTACGTGTGCGCGTGACGGTGCCGGTCCGGGTGCCTGTTCGGGTTGCAGTGGCGGTGCCCGAGCGCGTCGAGGTCGCGGTGGGCGAGGTCGTGAAGGTGGAGGTCTTGGTATGCGACCGGGTGGCGGTGGTTGTGTGGGTGCGTGTCGGCGTGTCCGACGGAGTGTAGGACACGGTGGGTGAGGGGGTCCCGGAAGGCGTGCCTGTGTAGGTCGCAGTAGTTGTGCGTGAGGGGGTGTCGGTGAACGTAGCGGATGCAGTTGGGCTGGAGGTCGAGGTGGGTGTGAAGCTGGATGTTGGTGTGATGGAGCGGGAGGGCGTCGCCGAGACAGTAGGGGAGGGGCTGTACGTCGGGCTCAGAGTGGGAGTTGCAGTAGTGGTCCGGGTTCTCGTATGCGTGGGCGTGAGGGTGCGGGTGGGGCTGCGAGTGTAAGTCGGGGTGCGGCTTGCGGTTGGGGAAGGGGTCTGGGTGTATGTGGGGGTGGTCGTGTAAGTGGCGGTACGCGAAGCTGTCGGCGTTCGGGTTGGTGTCACGGATGGGCTTGCTGTCACGCTGGGACTGGGGGTGAGGCTGCAAGTCGGCGTGCCAGATATTGTGGGTGAGGCAGTAGGGCTGGCACTGGAGGTGGGGGTCCGGCTGGCGGTTCCAGTGGGTGTGGGTGTGTCAGTGTGGGTTGGCGTGGCAGTGGGTGTGCAGCTAAACGAGGTGGTGGGAGTGGGGCTAGAGGTGCTGGTGGCAGTGCCTGTTGCGGACCTTGTCGGGCTCAGGCTGGGGGTGCCAGTAACTGTGACACTGCGAGTGGCAGTGGTGGAGGGTGTGGCAGTGGAAGTGACCGTATGGCTCGCGCTGGGGCTCGGCGTTGCGGTCGGTGTTGGGGTGGACGTCGTCGTGCGCGTCACACTACGCGTCGGGGTAGGTGTGCGCGAGAACGTGCGCGTGCCCGAAGGCGTGGGTGAGAGGGACGGCGTGGGTGTCATGGAGTGGGACGGGGTTGGAGAGGTGGTGTAAGTGTTGGTGAGGGTGGCCGTGCGAGAACAAGACGGGGTGGGAGTGCCAGACGGAGTCGTGGTTTGACTATCAGAGTGTGTGGAGGTTCGGCTCGGGGTTCCAGTGCGGGTGGCGGTGGTAGTGCTGGTGGCGGAGGGCGTGGGCGTGCCTGTGGCCGAGGGCGTGCTCGTGCATGTCAGCGTGGCTGTTGGTGTGTGGCTTGGAGACGGGGTTACGGATGGGCTTGCAGTGGAAGAGGGAGTTAGGGTTGGGGTGGGTGTCACAGTGGGGGTTGGAGAGCTAGTCGCACTTGGGGTCGGGGTTCGGGTGTAGGTGCTGGTTCGCGTGTTGGTCTCTGTGGCCGTTCCGGTGGGGGTTGGGGTCTGCGTGGCCGATGGAGTTTTAGTGTATGATGTAGACCCTGTGCAACTCCCGCTGGGGGTGTCCGTGCCCGTGGACGTGCGGGTGCACGTCGCCGTTGCGGACGCAGTGCCGGTTCCGGTCGCGGAGGGCGTTGGTGTTGATGACTGTGAGGCAGTTGAGGTTCTTGTGGGGGTCGGCGTTGGGCTTAGCGTCGGCGTGAGAGTGATGGTCTCGGTGCCGGAGGCCGTGCCCGTTGCGGTGCGGGTTCCGCTGGGTGTCGCAGACGGGGTGCTTGTGCAGCTGCAAGTTACCGAGTACGTTCGGGAGTCCGTTGTGCTGCACGTGGTCGTTGGGGTCCGCGTGCACGTGTCGGTGTGGGTGCGAGTGGGGGTCATAGTCAGTGTCCAGGTGGGACTTGCTGTGGGGGTGGAAGTGCCGGTGGTAGTTTCACTGGCCGTCCTGGTGCAACTTGGGGTACTACTCAAGGAGCTCGTAGGTGATGCTGTGGAGGTGTAGGTTTGTGAGGGAGTGCTTGTGGAGGTATAGGTCGGGGTTGGGGTCGGGGTGGAGGTGGCGGCGAGCAGGCGGCGCCCGCCCCAGGCTCCATCGGGGACTGTGGGCTGCTGGAGCCCGAGAGCAAGGGTATTCAGGGACAGCGCTGGCTGACACCGTGTGGCCCTGATCCGTGATGCTGCGGTTTGAGGGCCTTCGTCAACAAAGGGCTGGTCCCATGGTGGGTCTTTTGAGGGCGTGATAAGCGGCAAATCTTCTGCCGCTGTCTCACGGAAGCTTTTCAGAGGGGCATCGCCGATCAGCTCTGGAGGCTCATCTGCCCCCTGCGTGGCTCCAAGGGACCAACGCAGGACAAGCACCATGCAAATGGCAATGCATGCCACCAGGCTGATCCACGGTGAGCCATGCATGTGCCACAGCTACATTGGAGATGCGCATAAAACAGGGATCATAAACCCAAAAGACAAAGCTGGAGACCAAACAAGCACGTGCAAAATTCTGCAGCCTTCGGCAATGCACCTGGCAGCGGACCACGTAGCAAAATGAAACATGGTCATATGTGCCATTTTCCCCCCAAAATCAAAAATCAATTCTTTTTGGCACAATTTTTTCACCAAAATCAAATCAAAATATACCGAGATCAGGCCATAGCTTAGTGGTACTGGGGGGGGGGGGGGGGAATCCCCCCCCAAGGATTTGGCTGACCCACGCACCCACCCCCAGACCCACCCACCCACCTGCCGGATACCCTGAGGGGGGGGGGGGGTCACGGAGCAATTTTCGAAAAAAAAATCGAGGTGATTTCACCTTTCAGTCTGTACATGGTCCTTGATGTGTAATGTGTAATGTATGCTCAGTAGCCGAGTGGTCAGAGCAGTACGTCTGCACATGAAAGACGTTGATTCAATTCCTGCTGATGCTAAATTTCATCACCTGCATTGGAGTGGTCAACCTGAAGGAAAAATGGTTTTTTCATGACCAAACAAAGCTTGCCACAAGAAGAAGCATGCACACTGGTGTCTCAATGTGCCTTGGCCCATGAACAACGTTGGTGGTCTACCAAGCTCAGCAACCCACCCCCCCCCCAATAAAAGCGGACACCCCCCCGTGGGGGGGTGCCTGCACTTTTCCCAAAATCCGGGGGAAACCAGACAAACCCACCCACCCACCCACCCACCCAGCCCCCCCCCCCCCCCCCCCGGGTACAGTATCAACCAGTCACTAAGCTATGGCCTGACCGAGATGTACATTGGTTAAAAGGAATCAAACGAAGGCCTGAAAACATGCTGTACTTGTAACATTTTATCTTTACGGGTTACCACAATATCAAAAAAATTGGTTTGAAAATTCTGTTGCTTTTGGTAAACCCAGCTCGCAGGGCATTGCCCCTACCAATGCAACCCCAAGTGGCCCCAGATTGTGCCTATCCATGGATACAAATGGGCTCATATGACATGCCAACAGCCCTCTCATGGCACCTATGGACAACCAAAAGGTGGGCCCAATGGGTGCTACGTACACAGAAGGTGTGCTCGTCCCAATAGGAAATGTATCAGGGCACACCCCCTGGACCCTCCATGTGGTCGAAAAACGACGTATTGGAGGGTGTACCAGTACCACGGCTCAAAACAGGTGTCCGAAACATGCCAGAAAGCCAGCGGTAAGGGGCTGTAGCGCCATTTAAATGGGCAAACGCTGCAGAAGGGATGGATCAGCTATGCCATCCTGTCAATGGGCCGGCAGTCTCCAGCTGGGACATACTGTCCAAGGGGAACACAATGGGCTCTTTGCTCAAATGCCATTTATGCCTGAAGGGAAACCTGGAAGGAATATGAGGAACCTTACCATACCACCACCCAAAAATACAATACTCCAGCCAGTGCAACCATCCAAGGGCCACTGGCCCATCCCAGCACCATGGGAACCCAGCCGTTGCCAGTCCCCCACATCACCAACCCATCTCGCCACCCAATCCCAGCACAAAAACACCAAGCAATCCCACCAACCAAAGACAATACCCAATTGAAGACACCAGCCAATCCCACCACCCACACACACCACTCATTGCCCCCACCCCAGGAGCGCATACCGCCACCCAAATACCCCAGCCCTTGCCACCATGCCACAAATCTATTGAACCCTACCAGCCAAAAACCCCTACCTCTGCCACACCCGCACTATCAAATCCTACCACCAAAAGACCCTGACCACTACCCACCACACTGTTAAAACACACCGGAATGTACCACCCAAGCACCCGAGCCACCACCCAGGATGGTATTAAATCCTGCCACCCAAGGCCCGGAGCCAAAACCACCACCCAAGAACCCTAGCGAGACCCACCACCCATGACAAAATAACCGCCCATCCCATCACCCATCCTGGTTCGCTCTCTGCAGGTTGTCGGCACAATTTCTCCTCCTTTTAGACCACTCACCATGTTTGAAGCCCAGAGCATTGTGCAATATACACAGTCCACAATGAGGGAGAGGATGAGGTAGAGGTGTGTGTGTGGCATTGCAACAGGTTCCTCTGTTTGTGTTGAGTGGAAGGAAGTATTGTGGTGAAGATATTGACCCTCACGCATGTGGGGATAAGACTGCTTATTAGAGACACAACAGGTCAGTTATTATGCTGATGTGGAATTTACAGGTAGGATTGGCTGGTGTCACTATGTGGTTGGATTGGGTGGGGATCGATCATGATGATGGGGTGCAGGATTGGCTGGTGATTCAAGGTGTGAATGGTTGTCACTGGGTTCCTTAGGTGGTGGTAATGCCTATCACCATCATACCAAGCTTGGGGTGCCCTTTTCACAATAGCAAAAGCAAAGCACATGCATGCAGAAATTGGAGGACCATTCCTTACTCTTCTATCCACTAGACTAATAGAGACCACGCAACCAATTGTGCGCAAGTTGTGAGTATGAGTCCATATCCCCAACTCACAACTACAACGGCTACACCCAACAGTTTCTGCATTGCTAAGATAAAATAATAGTTTGTTGTGCTTAAAATCTTTCATGGCGATTGGATACCACATATGCCTGTTAATAGCATCATGGTCAGCGGTCGTTCAACGTACTTAGCCTTTACCTTTCCCATTTGGCTATGGTACTAGATCCCCAAGCTGCGAGCGACTTGGACTGTTGGACCCTTTCCCACCTCATATCTTAGGATCAAGGCGCAACATATGTGGCTACATATCCCTTGTTGTATCGGGGCTGGGCCAAATGGCCCAGTGGCTTCATATCCCTTGCCGTATCGGGGGCGGACCAACGGTGGCTGCATATCCCGCACCATATTTGGGCCAAATGGCCCTCAGCGGTCTCCAACATGGAGAGAATAAGGTAGGCTGGTTAACCTCAACAGCACCGGAAGGTTGAACAAACACAACACTTAAATTCACGTTGCATCGGGCAAACATTGGAAACGGGGAAGGGCCAAGTGCGGTTGCTTGGATGGGCCAAGCAGCCAAATGTCTGCGCAGGTTTGGCCTCAAAGGATGTCCGGCGTGCGAGCGCTCCCTCAACTAGGTTGTCACGCAATAACCCCCCATGATAACTTGCACACTAATATTGTGATAAATGGTTTTTGAGCACATCGACAAAATCACAGGGCATGGCCAAAAAGTGATAGCAAACCAAACATAACAAATTTGAATAGGGAGGGAGGGTATTTCAAAAACAGGTTTGAATAGGGAAGCGTGGGGGGACCTCACAAATTTGAGCGGGGGGGGGGGGGGCTAACAAATTTGAATGGGGAGTTGTTAATGTAACATATTGAATGGGTGGAGGGGGCTACCAAATGTGAATAGAGAGAGGGGGTGACCTAACAAATTTGAACAGGAGGAGGGGTGGGGGCTACCAACGCTGCTGGGTTTCGATGGCCATCCTCCCGGGGATGCACATGCACACAAATTCAGCACCCACTGGTTTCAGGAATGTCAAAAAGTATCCCTGCAAGGAAAAGCATGCAGCAGTTGGACCAAAATAGGGGAAACCTCACCCTTTTTGGAAATATGCATTCCAACAGCAGAACTTACCAGTGAATGTTGGCTTGTTGTTTGGCACCCCACAATAGGCCACAACTCAGCCACTAATGGCATCATCAGCTCTAAGGTTTGGAAATTATATGTTCCAGAAAATTTTTTCTGCGGAGTTCATTGGTTGGTTTTTTTTTCACCAAACCACATGATCATTCAGACTCCCAACTTGATGCAGCCTACTGTTTGTTTATGAAATTCAAAAGGGTGCATACGCCACCAGAAAGCAATTTTTTGAGGCATGGCGGTCCCCCAGCGGAAACAATGCAGCAAAGCGTCCAAACTACGGGCTGAGCAAGGGTTCATAGCGAGCCGCAATTCACCGAAGGACAGCTGCAGATATTTACAGAGCAATTCAGGGTGGGAACCACTGCATAGGCATGCAATTATCTGTGCTAGCCCTAGCATAAAACTGACCGCAGGCAGCAAAGGGATGAAAAGGAAACTAATTTGAGAAAGAGTGAGAAGCTTACGTGGATGGAGCATTAGAAAGCGGTTGTGTGTACCAGGGGTTGCCATAACAACAAAAAAAAAAAAACTCGGAGTGTCCAATACGCCCTATGATGGCGGCCGGTGGGTAACTGATGGCGGTTGGTGTGTAACCGATGGCGGTTGGTGTGTAACCGATGGCGGTTGGTGTGTAACCGATGGCGGTTGGTGTGTAACCAATGGCGGTTGGTGTGTAACCGATGGCGGTTGGTGTGTAACCGATGGCGGTTGGTGTGTAACCGATGGCGGTTGGTGTGTAACCGATGGCGGTTGGTGTGTAACCGATGGCGGTTGGTGTGTAACCGATGGCGGTTGGTGTGTAACCGATGGCGGTTGGTGTGTAACCGATGGCGGTTGGTGTGTAACCGATGGCGGTTGGTGTGTAACCGATGGCGGTTGGTGGGTAACCGATGGCGGTTGGTGGGTAACCGATGGCGGTTGGTGGGTAACCGATGGCGGTTGGTGGGTAACCGATGGCGGTTGGTGGGTAACCGATGGCGGTTGGTGGGTAACCGATGGCGGTTGGTGTGTAACCGATGGCGGTTGGTGGGTAGCCACCAAACATCAGAGAGTGGCTGCCTTAGTAAAAAAAAAAAAAAAAAAGGCTGAGCGTCCCTATGGCAACCCCTGGTGTGTACGCACGAAGCAGCAGGAAAGCACTTAAAAGCAGGACCCCGTCATTCTCGGAAAAAAAAGTGTCCAATCCTGGAATGTGATCAACCGCAAGCCATACCTGGCAGATCTGTGTGCATTGGATTGGCTGCATCAGATATAGCGCATGGCATTTGTCGAAATGCACCGAATGCTGCCTCAATGACTCACAACACCACACAACAGGTCCTGAATATCTCGAAAATACTGAAGAAATACTCAAGCAAAGAAGGTCAGGATCAGGAGGTCAAAAATTTGCCAATTCCATGGCAAATCAAATCAGAGCAGACTGTATTCAATTTGGACTGACTGCGACGAGGACTGTGGCTCGGCATCGGCTACAAAAGCATTTGTTGTGTACAGGTTGCAGAACGAAATCCGAATCGACAAAGTAAAACTGTGCTAATACCCATTAAAGCGTCCCAGAACTGCGACGACGGAAAAGACACATGCAAATTTAAGCGAAATTTGATGCCACAGACCACGAAGCAAAAGCTGGCGGCAGTCAGCGCACGCATGCCTCGGGGAGCACAGAACGTACACAGACGACACCCATCAATCACCAATATATAAAGACAGACAACAAGCACTGAGCAGATAGAGCCACGGGCAAACGCTTGTATGCCAGTGGTTAGGCCGTGATGGTGTCATGCTCCCCCATGCATCAAACAAAGCACTGAGCAAATAGAGCACCGAAAAAATTCAAAGCCTCGGTGGCCCTGGAGCACAGCCCACCATTTCTGGGGCTCCTTTACAGAACGTCATGACAGCACCGGTGTGCTAGAAAGAGCACTGTTCCATCTGTTGTCCAAATGCGCTAGTCCCTTACATTACTACGCAGCATAGTTGCAAAAGAATGAGTCCACAAAAAGTGCAGGATACCCCCGGGCAGCGCTGTTACACCATAACGGGAAAAATGCAACCATAAAGTCAGGTCCAGAAGAACAGGGTGGACCACACCTGTACGCCTTCTGCCACGGTGTTGTGCTGTCCAACACAGCAAGGGACGCACTAAAGTACGCGACCAATACCATTCCTGCTCCGAAAGCAATAACGACTACAACGCCCAGCAAGAGAAACAGCTCACCGGAGTCCGTCATGGCTTGGTCAGGTGCTGGGCTTACATCGAAGATCTTGGTCAAAGTTGGTTTTGCAATACACAGTTGCTGTCCCCGCAACTGATGCGAGCAGGCCACGCCTAACGTCTCTGTGGACAAGCAGAATGAGGAGACCATTCACAGCCACCAACACAATCCCAAACGACAATGTCCGCACTGGTCCCGCCAACTTGTGTAGACTCACTGGAGGCACTGCATACCATGGCCACGTCCGGCGCACCCTCAATGTGCACGCTATCCTGGTCCAACTTTTCCATCACCAGCTGAACGATTCGGTCTGTCAGGGGTTGCGATCCAAATTCGCGGATTTGTGCATCTCCGGCCTCTGACGATTCGGTACAGAGAATGAGGGTGATGGAATATAGGATGACGCACGAGACGCGGCAGCGAGAATAACACAAGGACCCCAGCCACAAACACCAGGCGCTCTGGATGGCCCACAGCTTCAGACTTTTTGCAAGTCAAAGCACAGGTCTTCCAGCGAGAGCTCCACCCCAACCCCTTCACAGCTTTCTACCCCGGACCTCCTCTTGTCCTCGGCGCGCCCATACACCGACTTAACACAGTACCCACCCCTGCAGTATCCAGAAAAAGGCGTATCTGAGAAGGGGGGGGGTAGGGTTACAGCTCTGTCCAGTTGGTGCACAACCCCTCCCCAATCCACCGGGAGCTTCAGACATGGCCCAGCCCTTGAAGCGGTTTTTCGTATTCTGCGGCCCTCTCTCTTGGGGTGGCTCACTGAGGGACCTTTCCAGCTCAAAAGGTGCTACCCTCAGATGTCAACCACCACGCCATGCCCCTGCCCTGCAGCAATGAGAGGTCGGAACCTGAGAAATCGGCGGGGGACACCTATGCACTGCATGCGCACTGCGGGCGCACTGCGTGCACAGTTGCTGCTGGAACCCATGAAGCCCATGACCTCCCGAGAGCATAAAGAAAAATGCACCAGAGCACAGTTCATGTTTGTCATTGTCTTCTCCGGAGGCATCCTCATCTGTCCAAAATCGTAACCCGCGAACGGATGGCCCCAAAGAGTGTGGGGGGAAAGGGCAATGTATGAAACATGTGCTCGACTCATGCAGAGCAAATGGTGTCCGAACGCCCCGAGCAGAACTTCACAGTGCAAGCCAGAAATTGTGTGCACTTCGAATGCCACACAGCACCTCACAAAGCAACATTTAATGCAGGACCAGCCCAATTTTGTGTTACATAATGGGGGCAGCATAACATAACATAACATAACATTAACAGAACAGAACAGATCACAGCAGTGCTCGACTCACCTCTCCCTGGGGACCTGAGTGCGCCCGCAGTGCATAAGCGGGTTTGTACTACCGGAAAAACCAGGACCCTGTTTCAAGCCTCACTCTGCCCTGGATATAAACCCGTATCATAGCAGATGATCTTTCAAAAACTTTTCATTAAAACTTGGGCCACAGGTGCCCATTCTCCGAGCCGTTATCAACGTGTCGCCAGGCTCCAGCCCTCCCCACAGATCGCTCTTTTTTTTTTAAAAAAAAAAAAGCTTCTTTCGTTAATTCAATAATTGTATTTAATCCTGCTTTGCAGTCTTCAACATTCTGCCCTTGTTTCAATTCAACCCTGCAATTATTTTACTAGAACCCCACAGTTTTGTTGCCATGGGTCAAAATGCACAAACCCAAAAAAGCGCCGTGTAGGACAACTTTTTTTCTTAAATTTTCAACCCAAACCATTGCTTTTGCTTTCCAAATCAACACCCTAGCAGGCAAAAATCAAATCAAAGCGTGACACAGGTCAAAGGAATGCGGCGGCAGCGGCAACAGCAGTTTGTCCCAAAAAGGGCTGCGGGGGGGGGGACGAAAGGCGGCGCGAGGGGTTCAGGGAGGGGTAGGGAAGCGGTGGGGTTGAGCGAGGGTCAGCGCGGTGACAGGGAGGGACACAGCAGCACCACAGTGGCATAAGCGGATGAACGCACTGCACCGACGGTTGCCAGCGTGGGCCGGGGGCTCATGGAAGGAGATGCAAACCTTGCGGCCAGTGGATCACATCAATTGGCAATGCCAGCCTTGACGTGCTCGAAATGAATGCACCCTCCCACTGGGCCATGTCTTTGACGTTGGGGGGCTCCAGCACCACTGGGATATCTGCCCGCTGACACTCCTCAAGCACGATCCGACGAATGGAGCCCTCCAGGACCCCCTCCCCTGCCGTGTAAAGACGGCCGTTCAGCACCGCGAAAAAATTGGTTTGGCAGCCCTCCAAAATGTAGCCATCCTCGTCTTTCAGGAGAATCTCATTGACGTCTGATCCCTGAGTTGCCTGGTGGATGATGCACAAGATTCAGGTTGTGTTTGACAGAGGGCGTGGGCACTTCTCCATCCCTCCCGTTTCTCTCCCTTCGCCCTCGCCCTCTCCCTCTCCCTCTGGGGGAGTATCCGCACCGCGCGCGCACCGTGCGCGCACCGCGTCAGGTATTTGAACAACTTCTCCAGGAGATGGTCTACGGGGAGAGGAGTTGTAGATGGTACCTGGTGGGCTCTGAGGCGTTACCATTCCCCCTGATTGGCTCTGGATGAAAGGGTCTAGGGAACGACCCCAGTACCCACACCGCGCACGCGCGCGCACCGCGGCAGGTACTCCCCCTCTGCCCAGACCTGTGGCTATAGCCGTGCGCGCACGGTTACGCACGCTTGCGCACATCAGGGCCGCACGGTTACGCACGCTTGCGCCTGATTCCTTCGCACGGTTGCGCACGGTTGCCTTACTGGTGCTGGTGGTATTTCTGTTTAAGGGTACTGTTTGTTTACCAAGACCCCCCGGTCATTTCCGGGCTAACATTTGTACGTTAGCGCCCCACCAGGCCGAGCACCAGTCATTACAAATCCTTCAACGCGTCCACCAACAAACGGCGATGTCCAGGGAGTATGTTCATGTCAGCCATGTCATCCGGAGTAAGAAGTCTCAAAGATTGTAATGTAAGGGGCTCTCCGGTCAAAAATGTTTTCTTACAAGGTTGCGCACGGTTACGGACGGTTGCGCACATCGGGGCCGCACGGCTACGCACGCTTGCAACCATAACCTCTGCACGGCTGCGCACGCTTGCACCTCATTAGACCGCACGGCTATAACCACAGGTCTGCCTCTGCCTCTCCCTCTCCCTCTCCCACTGGTTAACCGCTTCCCCAACGCGGCTCGCGGGTTTTTCGGGCGTTCATCACACTACCCCATGGCCTCACCCTCCTTCGAGGCCTACTCCCAGGGATGCATTAGAAGGGAAGGGACGTCAGAGGCGGCCCCAGAGGCGGTTGGACAGGCGGTTGGAGGAGGTTGCCAAAGCGGTTGGGGGGCGGTTACTGTCGGTTACAAATGCCAATGACGCTGGCACTTGGCGTCAGGGAGACAGTGGCGAGGCGTAGGCTGGGCGCCCTGTAGGAGGGGGGGGGGGGGGTTACCCCCCTGTGTGACATTCCGTCTGGTTGTTGCTCCTTAACCCCCCCCCCTTTCCAATGCATCCCTGCCTACCCCCCTTCCGATGCGTGACGTTTCGTCTCCTGACTGAGCTCGGCGTGAACAGCCCCTTCCCCACCCCAACCCCCACCCACCTGCCCCTACCACCACCATCGCATCGGTTGGCTCGAGTCAACCCCGTCGCTCGTGCCGCTCTTTGCTTTCCTCTGCTTCATGTTTGGTCCAAGGCGGGTCCAAGCCGCGGGCTTTCGGCTGCCGTGACGGTTGGGCTTGGCTGCCCCCCCCCCCCCACCCCCCAAAACCATCCAACCACCCAACCACCTACCCCCTGTGTGACATTCCGTCTGGTTGTTGCTCCTTTACGGGGCCCTGGACGGTCACCCGTTCTTCCCTTCGCATGTTGCGTCGGGTCGCTGCTTTCTGTCGGCCGCTGTGGCCGGTGCTGTTGCTGGTGTCGTTTCCGCGTTCGCGGAGCCCAGTAGTTGGTGTGCCGGGGCTGTGCTGAATGTGGCAGGATGTGCCGTTTGTGCGTCAGCGGCGCCCCGCCCCCCGCGCACACGCAGCCTGGTCGCTGGGCCGACAGCACCTCCAAGATTTTCCGGTCCTTGACCCACTGCGTGTCCTTCGCCTTGGCGTTGCTCCGCGGTGCCCCCCGGATGTCCACACGGATCGGAGGCTTCGGTCTGTCGGGCAGCAGATGGACGTGAGAAAAGATTTGCATTGCCGGCGGCCAATCGTCCCCTGGCGCCTCCGCGTCTTGGCCCCAGCAAAGAAGGCAGGTGATGCGTCGCTCGGTGCCGCATTCGGGCCACTTGTTGTGAAAGTGTGAAAGAGCAGAGGCCACACTGCGAACCAGGTACGGCCGGAACATCGCGGCGTCGGTCAAGGCATCGGGCACCTGCCAGGGGTGTGCGGGGGCTCAGTGTGGGGGGGGGGGGGAGGTAAATGTGAGGGGCAGTGCTGTAAATTTGTGCATCGCAGCGCCAAAGAATTGTATGGGGGGGGGGGGGGGGAGAAGTAGTGGGTGGGGGTGGGGCCGTTCATACCTCTGGGGGTACGTCCCGGTTTGTGTTGTAAAGAGGAAATTGCCTGCGTTGGTGGTCCATCTCCAATGGGGAAAAGGATTCCTGGTTGGGGAGGGTGGGGGTTTGGTCGGGGAGGGTGGGGGTTTGGTCGGGGAGGGTGGGGGTTTGGTAGGGGAGGGTGGGGGTTTGGTTGGGGAGGGTGGGGGTTTGGTCGGGGAGGGTGGGGGTTTGGTGGGGGAGGGTGGGGGTTTGGTTGGGGATGGTGGGGGTTTGGCAGGGGAGGGTGGGGGTTTGGTAGGGGAGGGTGGGGGTTTGGTCGGGGAGGGTGGGGGTTTGGTCGGGGAGGGTGGGGGTTTTGGTAGGGGAGGGTGGGGGTTTGGTTGGGGAGGGTGGGGGTTTGGTAGGGGAGGGTGGGGGTTTGGTCGGGGAGGGTGGGGGTTTGGTAGGGGAGGGTGGGGGTTTGGTAGGGGAGGGTGGGGGTTTGGTCGGGGAGGGTGGGGGTTTGGTAGGGGAGGGTGGGGGTTTGGTAGGGGAGGGTGGGGGTTTGGTAGGGGAGGGTGGGGGTTTGGTAGGGGAGGGTGGGGGTTTGGTCGGGGAGGGTGGGGGTTTGGTCGGGGAGGGTGGGGATTTGATTTGATTTGAAGGCCGATCTTGAGGCTCACAGGCCGCCCGGGGGGCGCTCGATGGCTGTCCCGACGACTCTGCATATCGGCCGGCCATGCATGCTGCGCGCCCCCAGCCACCGCCGCGGGCTGGGGGGGGGGCAGGCTCGCCGCCGTGCCGCGGGTTGGGCGGGGAGGGGGGTGGGGGGGGGCGGGAGGGAGGGGGGCGCACTGCACTGCACTATGTGTGCTGCGCCACACTGCATTGTGCTGCGCACTGCACTACATTGCGTGTGTTGTGCCGCGCTGCACGGTGCGCGCTGCACTGCACGGTGCTGTGTTGTGCTGTACACTGCGCTTTGCGTGCTGTGCTACACTGCTCAGTGCGGCGCACCGCTCTGCTCTGTGTGTGACGTGCTGTACTGCACCGTGCGTGTTGCGCTGCTCCGTTCAGAGTGTGGCGCGCCGCACTGCACATGTGTGTTGTGCCCCTCTGCACTGTGTGTGCTGGGTTGTGCCACTGAACACTGTGCGTGCCGTGCCACACAGCACTGCGCGTGCGGCGCTGCACTGCCCCGGTCGCGGCTGGTTCGCGCAAGCCGGGGCGGGAGGGGGACACGTGACAGGCAGCTCGCCTCGGTCGTGGCTGGTGAGCGCACGCCGGGGCGGGAGAGGGACACGTGACAGGCTGCTCGCCCCTGTTGTGGCTGGTGCGCGCACACGGGGGCGGGAGGGGGACACGTGACATGCAGCTCGCCCTGGTCGTGGCTGGTTCGCGCACGCCGAGGCGGGAGGGGGACACGTGACAGGCAGCTCGCGCCAGTCGTGGCCGGTGCGCGCACGCCGGGGCGGGAGAGGGACACGTGACTGGTAGCTCGCCGCGGTCGTGGCTGGTTCGCGCACGCTGGGGCGGGAGGAGGACACGTGACAGGCAGCTCGCCCCCGTCGTGGCTGGTGCGCGCACGCCGGGCGGGAGGGGGTACACTAGACAGGCAAGGTGCCCCGGCCGTGGTCGGTTCGCACACTCTAGGGCGGGGGAGGAGCTACCTGACGGCAGAGACGCCCCGGCCAATGCCCTGGCTGTGGCCGTTGTGCACACCTGGGCGGGAGGATGGGCGCTGGACAGGGCAGCGCGCCCTGGTCGTGGCCTGTTGGCGCACGCCGGGGCGGGAGGTTGGGCGCTGGACAGGGCAACACGCCCTGGTCGTGGCCTGTTGGCGCACGCCGGGGCGGGAGGTTGGGCGCTGGACTGGGCAGCGCGCCCTGGTCGTGGCTTGTTGGCGCACACTGGGGCGGGTGGTTGGGCGCTGGACAGGGCAACGCGCCCTGGTCGTGGCCTGTTGGCGCACGCTGGGGCGGGAGGTTGGGCGCTGGACTGGGCAGCGCGCCCTGGTCGTGGCCTGTTGGCGCACGCCGGGGCGGGAGGTGGGGAGCTGGACAGGGCAGCGCGCCCTGGTCGTGGCCTGTTGGCGCACGCCGGGGCGGGAGGTTGGGCGCTGGACAGGGCAGCGCGCCCTGGTCGTGGCCTGTTGGCGCACGCCGGGGCGGGAGGTTGGGCGCTGGACAGGGCTGTGCGCCCTGGTCGTGGCCTGGTGGCGCACGCTGGGGCGGGTGGTTGGGCGCTGGACTGGGCAGTGCGCCCTGGTCGTGGCCTATTGGCGCACGCTGGGGCGAGAGGTGGGCCGCCGGACAGGGCAGCGCGCCCTGGTCATGGCCTGTTGGCGCACGCCGGGGCGGGAGGTTGGGCGCTGGACTGGGCAGCGCGCCCTGGTCGTGGCTTGTTGGCGCACGCCGGGGCGGGAGGTTGGGCGCTAGACAGGGCAGCGCGCCCTGGTCGTGGACTGTTGGCGCACGCTGGGGCGGGTGGTTGGGCGCTGGACAGGGCAGCGCGCCCTGGTCGTGGCCTGTTGGCGCACGCTGGGGCGAGAGGTGGGCCGCCGGACAGGGCAGCGCCCTGGTCGTGGCCTGTTGGCGCACGCCGGGGCGGGTGGCTGGGCGCTGGACAGGGCAGCGTGCCCTGGTCGTGGCCTGTTGGCGCATGCTGGGGCGGGAGGTTGGGCGCTGGACAGGGCAACGTGCCCTGGTCGTGGCCTGGTGGCGCACGCCGGGGCGGGAGGTGGGGAGCTGGACAGGGCAACACGCCCTGGTCGTGGCTTGTTGGCGCACGCTGGGGCGGGTGGTTGGGCGCTAGACAGGGCAGCGCGCCCTGGTCGTGGCCTGTTGGCGCACGGCGGGGCGGGAGGTTGGGCGCTAGACAGGGCTGTGCGCCCTGGTCGTGGCATGTTGGCGCACGCCGGGGCGGGAGGTGGGCTGCCGGACAGGGCAGCGCGCCCTGGTCGTGGCCTATTGGCGCACGCTGGGGCGGGAGGTGGGCCGCCGGACAGGGCAGCGCGCCCTTGTCGTGGCCTGTTGGCGCACGCCGGGGCGGGAGGTTGGGCGCTGGAATGGGCAGCGCGCCCTGGTCGTGGCTTGTTGGCGCACGCCGGGGCGGGAGGTTGGGCGCTAGACTGGGCAGCGCGCCCTGGTCGTGGCTTGTTGGCGCACGCTGGGGCGAGAGGTGGGCCGCCGGACAGGGCGGCGCCCTGGTCGTGGCCTGTTGGCGCACGGCGGGGCGGGAGGTTGGGCGCTGGACAGGGCTGTGCGCCCTGGTCGTGGCATGTTGGCGCACGCCGGGGCGGGAGGTGGGCTGCCGGACAGGGCAGCGCGCCCTGGTCGTGGCCTATTGGCGCACGCTGGGGCGGGAGATGGCCCGCCGGACAGGGCAGCGCGCCCTGGTCGTGGCCTGTTGGCGCACGCCGGGGCGGGAGGTTGTGCGCTGGACTGGGCAGCGCGCCCTGGTCGTGGCTTGTTGGCGCACGGCGGGGCGGGAGGTTGGGCGCTAGACTGGGCAGCGCGCCCTGGTCGTGGCTTGTTGGCGCACGCCGGGGCGGGTGGTTGGGCGCTGGACAGGGCAGCGCGCCCTGGTCGTGGCCTGTTGGCGCACGCCGGGGCGGGTGGTTGGGCGCTGGACAGGGCAGCGTGCCCTGGTCGTGGCCTGTTGGCGCACGCTGGGGCGAGAGGTGGGCCGCCGGACAGGGCAGCGCCCTGGTCGTGGCCTGTTGGCGCACGCCGGGGCGGGAGGTTGGGCGCTGGACTGGGCAACGTGCCCTGGTCGTGGCCTGGTGGCGCACGCTAGGGCGGGTGGTTGGGCGCTAGACAGGGCAGCGCGCCCTGGTCGTGGCCTGTTGGCGCACGGGGGGGCGGGAGGTTGGGCGCTAGACAGGGCTGTGCGCCCTGGTCGTGGCATGTTGGCGCACGGCGGGGCGGGAGGTGGGCTGCCGGACAGGGCAGCGCGCCCTGGTCGTGGCCTGTTGGCGCACGCCGGGGCGGGAGGTTGGGCGCTGGACAGGGCAGCGCGCCCTGGTCGTGGCCTGTTGGCGCACGCTGGGGCGAGAGGTGGGCCGCCGGACAGGGCAGCGCCCTGGTCGTGGCCTGTTGGCGCACGCCGGGGCGGGAGGTTGGGCGCTGGACAGGGCAGTGTGCCCTGGTCGTGGCCTGTTGGCGCACGCTGGGGCGGGAGGTTGGGCGCTGGACTGGGCAACGTGCCCTGGTCGTGGCCTGGTGGCGCACGCTGGGGCGGGTGGTTGGGCGCTAGACAGGGCAGCGCGCCCTGGTCGTGGCCTGTTGGCGCACGGCGGGGCGGGAGGTTGGGCGCTAGACAGGGCTGTGCGCCCTGGTCGTGGCATGTTGGCGCACGGCGGGGCGGGAGGTGGGCTGCCGGACAGGGCAGCGCGCCCTGGTCGTGGCCTGTTTGCGCACGCCGGGGCGGGTGGATATGCGCTGGACAGGGCAGCGTGCCCTGGTCGTGGCCTGTTGGCGCACGCCGGGGCGGGAGGTGGGCCGCCGGACAGGGCAGCGTGCCCTGGTCGTGGCCTGTTGGCGCACGCCGGGGCGGGACGTTGGGCGCTGGACTGGGCAGCGCGCCCTGGTCGTGGCCTGTTGGCGGTTTGGTCGGGGAGGGTGGGGGTTTGGTCGGGGAGGGTGGGGGTTTGGTTGGGGAGGGTGGGGGTTTGGTTGGGGAGGGTGGGGGTTTGGTAGGGGAGGGTGGGGGTTTGGTAGGGGAGGGTGGGGGTTTGGTCGGGGAGGGTGGGGGTTTGGTAGGGGAGGGTGGGGGTTTGGTAGGGGAGGGTGGGGGTTTGGTTGGGGAGGGTGGGGATTGGTGAAAGCTGGGTTGGGTTTGCCGGTTGGGACCTCTGGGGTCACGCAGTGCGGCGTGTTTTGTGCCTTCCGAACCAGCAGCTCAGGACTCAGGACACACGTTGACAAGGCACAACAAAAAGGCCGCTTATGCTTCTCTTGAAGCCGGGCGCCGTACAGGCCTCGCTGCCTTTGCAATCACCATAAAACTCAGTGCTTCGGGCACGACAGCTGTGACCAGCTGTGTGATGAGCGCCGTACCGCACAGCGTAGGAAAACCGCCAAGGGGCACGCCCACTTGGTACAGAAAAGACAAGCATGTTGAGACACGTCGTGGCGTGTCACGGCATCTTGGACCCGAAGAACGATCCACTCGGGAGAGGGCGTGCGGATTGTGTAACGCAACGCACACAAGTCCAGCCCAGCGGCTACGGCAAAATGGACATGGAAACAGCGGAGGGACACAGTAAAGCTGCAACAGGAACAGCGCTAAGACAACAGCTGGTCCTGACACACGTAACAGAGCGCAGCCAGCCCCTACACCAATGGTCTCACAGAGTCCAAATCCCTCAATAGCCACCGCTTGTTCAAAGGCGCTGTCCGGCGCCCACATCCCTTACAAGACCACCCCATCTCAACAAAGAATCTACAAAAATCATTGGTCTGCGAAAGCGCAAGCCGCAAGGGACGAGGAAACGGACCGCGCAGGGGCCATGAGGCACAAGCGCCACACGCTCTTGAAAGTTGGGGGTCACACACAACACACGCTTGTGCGGCTTGAGACGCAGTGCCACACAGTCATTGGGGGTTTTTGGGACACACTGCGTCTACATGTCGGGTGGTGCGGGGGGGTACATCGCATACTGTCGCCTTGTCGGCCTCGATCATCAGGCGAGCAGACTCCACGAGTCGGCCCACGTGCAGCTCAAACTCCAGAATCTTGTCCAGCCCCACGGTTCGGGCCGTTGTGTACGCCCCGCGAGGCCATTCGTTCAACAACTGCTTTTCAGTAACATCGTACCCTAGACACAGCGGAAGGAAAGCCGATGCTCGTTCCACTTCCTCCCCGCGCGGCGCTGAGGGGGGGGGGGGCGTGTCGGCGGCTGCGTGAAGCCAGTGGCGGAAGGGGTGTGAGGAGGAAATCGAGGAATGCGTCCAGAGCGTAACTTTGGGGGGTGGGGGGGTCGGTGCACCGCGCACGCACTGCGCGCAGCTTTCCGGGCAGTGATCCCTGGTGATTGCCTCCCGCCCTGTGGGCAACCCAAATCAGCCTCAGATGGGGGGTCAACGCTTCCATGGGGGCTTGGCCGCAAGTAGGGCTCGTGCCACGGTAGGTTTTGCGGTTCTTTCTTCTTTCAGTCACTTCAAATATGTTCAGGTTTTGGGGGGCGTGCCGCTGATGTCTGATGGCACGTGTCGCCCCCCCCCTTCAAGCGCAAGACGGGGGCGGAAAATGGGGGGGGGGGTCAGGCCCCCACGTGAGGCCACAGCCCCTTCGGACATGGAGGTCGGTCTGGGGCCCGACGGCAATTTGGACTGCCGCGCAGTGCACCCGCTTTACAGCCGCGGGGCGGGGGAGAGTGCGGCGGGGGGACGGGTCCCGCACGGGGGGGGGGGGGGGGGACTTCTTGGCGCAGTGGAGGAGAACGGACGAGCACAGGCACGAGCAGCAGAAGAGACAATGAGAAGATCGGAGTGGACGAGCCCAGAAACACGGGCGAGTGCTCGGCCCCGTGAGTCCAGGAGTGGACGGAGGAGGGGGTCTAGCAAGTGAGGCCATTGGGCACGTGCAAAGCATCGGGACCAGGGCATCGCCGTAAGAGAGAGAGTGTGTGTGTGAAGGGGAGGGGGGGGGGCAGGGGGTGAAACACATCTTCCAGCAAAAGGGGGAAGGGGGGGAAGGGGGATTACGCACACCTTTCAGCGCAGTGTTTTGAACAAGGACCTGCTTCCGCTCGACGTCACTCATTCAGATCAATGCGAGTGGCGGCTGCGTGACGGACCAGAGACGCCAACACTCGCACAACATGAACCGACTGCTCAAGTCAGCGACTGCAGTAAAATGGAGGCGGCAACGCTCCGGCGGCGGGGCAAAAGAAAAGCAGACACCCCCCCGCCCAAACGCATGCGTCACGGACGAGTGGTGTGTGCCATGAGCAAAGCGGGGCCAAGACCACTGTGCTCACCTGCCGTTCTTGCGTCTTTTATGGGGTGAGCCAATTGAGCCAATTGGGCCCCATGCCAATCCTACTCCACAGGGACCACATTGTTCAACAAAGGGTACCCCCTTGGGCCTGTTGCGCCCGCACTTGCCTAACCGGAACGTTTGAAAGCCTCAAGGTACAAAGTCTTCTGCTGTTCGGGACTCTCTGTTGTTCAGGTTGTAATCTACGACGGTTCACCATGACGGCCATCGTGGGCTCCTCTCGCGCGCCGCAGGGCGCACCGCAGGTGCCACCGGCACAGCAGCCTGGAATAGTCCCCTTGGGAGCCAGAAGCACGAAGAAAGAAAATCCACAATTCATTATTCATTTGGAGCGCTTGTCCACAGTCATGGTGCCGAGGGTGCGTGCGCACATTGATTTGTTGACGCTCTCCCTCTCCACGAAAGAGGGACTACGGCCCCGCACACCCGCACATCCCATACAGACACAAGTGGCTGATTTATTACATCTCTGTGCCGCAGGCAGCAGGGGCCGAGGGCGGGAGCCCGCACTGGTTACTCTCCAGATCGCCATCAGTTGCTTCCCCTGCAGCCCAGGCCCCTCGGGTTTCATCAAGCTGAGCTGCCATGACTGTTTACGTCAGGAGAAGCACCTATTCTTCGTGGACCAGTGCACAACAGCCATGTGTCTTGTTGCGGGCGAGGGAGGAAATGTCGCTTGGAGAGAAAATGCTTCAAACTGCTGCTGTGCAGACAGAGCTGGACATTGGTGTTGAAGGAAAGGGAGAGAGAGAGAGAGAGAGAGAGAGAGAGAGAGAGAGAGAGAGAGAGAGCGGAATCCAGGGACAATATCACCAACACTGTATCCTACAAAGGTAGGCCAAATTTCTCCCATGTGAAAACCTCAGCATCAACCTCACCCTCCCATTCGCATCAATGGCTGACCCGGTACGTGAGCTGTGCCAACGCTCCTGCAAAGAGCAAATGCCCCACAGAGGGGTGCATCACCACCTAGGCCGTGTGGGGCACAGTGGTCTGCCTGCCTACTGTCTGTGCCATGTATCCCAGAGGCGTATCGTATCCCCCAGGCGGGGAGTCACCCTGCACACCTGAGGGCTCAGGACACTATTGTTTCCTGCCCCACCTCGGGATTCGAGCTGTCGGGCATTGGTTGACAGCCCCGCTGCATGACCACTGACACATGCATGTTGCTGCCTTTCTTTTTTCCTCGGGTGCTGGACTGGCTGGCAAACCAGCCCCACACTCCATTGCCTCCTCATCATCAGCCTGTGCCACACACTCAGTGCCTGTCATGCAAACTGAACATGAACAACAGTTCAAAGTGTGCTATTCTCGTACCCAGAAATTCTTGACCGTTCATTTGGATCCCCAATAACATTGGTATTGCATCAATGACATTGGCACCGCGTCAATGCAATAGTCGCCTGTTTTCTGTTTGCTTGCATCAGTGGAGGTACCACGCTTTGCCTTGAAATATCCTTGCAATCCTCTCCCCCCCTTGGAGACTGTCACTTGGCGACCGTCTCCCCCCCCCCTCGGGAGATCATCGCGCGTCGGGGTGGAGGAGCTTCAGACGGGCGGGGGGGGCTACATGTGCTCTGCACAGGCAAAGGATAGCAAGGTTCTGTTGGGCACCGTGTAGGATGCTTGTGCACTGCACAAGCATGTGGTTGCTGCCAAAAGGTGAGAATGTGCCTATCAAAGTATTGTCACCGCATTGTGCGAGAGCAATGCGTACAACAAATCTCGGAATCCGGGGGGGGGGGCACCACTTGCAGTGAATGGCAGGAATCCTAATCTACGGAGATGGTGCCAATTCTTTGCCACACACCCCAGTGCACTTTGGGCGAAGAAAGAGCTCACCAAAAAGATACAGCCAAGGTGTGCCCAAAACCCTGCTTCCGTGAGATTGTTTTCCGAAAGATTGGATTTCAAAGTATCCGCCAATTTAGTGTGTGGGAGGTACGAGAAGAAGATTTTCTCCTGCCCTATCCAGACATTCGGCGGGCTTGTGGACCCTCCATACCGTACCAAGCCATTTGTGTCTGTAATTGAGCCAACCACTATCTTATTAGACCTCTCCAGTGATAGCGAAGGGCAAAAGTTTGTCAAATTGCTCCTTACGATCGCCTTTTGTAATTGACCATATTATGCCTATGCTGCCAAGGTCCCACGACCAGAGGGCAACATCATTGGGCTTAGAAAAAAGGATATCACAGGATGTTCCAGGAGCCAATATGCATAGAAAACGTATTGTTGCACGAGCACTCAGTGTGAAGGAGGGATTGTTCCTGCGCCGGAGCCAAATGTCTTTAAGGAACTTTTTGGCCTCACACACACATACACACACAAGTGAAATGTGGATGCAATGCTAACCAGTTCATCTGCACAAAGAGGTAGGTCAGTGAAAGAATGGGGCGCAAGGATGATTCCGGTGCGTCGAGCACCAAGACATTTTACCGCTCTGGTTAACAAGAGTTCACAAAAGGAAACCTGTGAGTATCGCCCATAATGTGCGTGGTGATCTGCACCAGAAAGGCCTTTTTCCGGCCTCAGAGCGCCGAATGCCAACTGTCTTTCAGGTGACCAAATGTGATGTGTCTGTCGGAAATTTAGGCAACAAAGGGGTGTGCATTCTGTTCTGAGAGCAAAGGCCTTGTGCAGTACTGAAGGGCATACGGTTTCATCACGCTTTTTTCTTTGGAGCAAAAATGACAGTACAGCCAGCCAATTTTTTCGGACACTGACAGAAGAGAGAGTGTGTGAGAGAGTGTGTGTCTGTGTGTGGTTCGTGTATCGTGCGCTTGCATGCTAGTGCACGCACACGTGTGTGTTCCCATGCTTTGTTTGTGGATAGCAGTGGAGTGGCTGCTGCAAAGTGCTGTTGGTGGAGGTCAAGGGGGATTGGCCTTCCTTCAGACCTCTGGTGGGTGCCAATCCCTTGGCCTGGACATCGGCAGGCGTATGCGCAATTTCGGGGGAATTACTGCCACTGCAGCAGGCCCCGGGAAACTACAGTGCCTCGCAAGGTCGCATTGTCTGCAACCATATCAACCCTATGCCATGTTGTCATCCCCATGCCATGTTTGCACTGCTTCTTCAGCCACGACCCTCATCTGCTCGCCCCCCCTTGGCATAGCTGCAGAGGGGATGGGCAGACACAGTGCACGGACGGAAGGAGCAGGGTTCGAGGGCTGTGATGAAAGCCACAGGAGCAGACACAGTCATTGTTGGTGGGGACTTTGCTGGCGTGCATTTCCATTGCGTTTTGGATTGTCTTCCGACGGCCTGTGTCAGTGGCCTGTGTCAATATGTTCACTGCCTGCATTTTGCCTGTGGTGAATTTGCCTGTGGTCCAGCAACAATTACCAAGGGTAGGGCTTCAGTTGTCAGTGTCACCATGGTGGAAATGAAGTCATTCATACAGGGCTCTTTGAGTTTATGGTGCATCAGTGACGTGTTGCTTTATTCCGGCATTTGATTTGCTTTTACTTCACGCTTTGCGAGAGGGTAGGGCCCCACAGCAATCCGAAAAACCCCAATTACCTATGATCGCCACCTCAACCACCGTCATACAGGGAAAGCAAATAAGAGGATCCAAATAACCTTAGATAATCAGGACCCTCCACATAAGCTCCACACAATAAGACGCGGTATATAGGTGGTCCAAAAATGTAGGGGTAAAGTAAATAGATCCTCAGTGGGTTTGGATCTCAAATCGGTGGAATTCAGAGCCTTGGGCACAAAAAATCCACCAAGAAAAGAGACCAAGCACAAAGAGAATCAAAGAGCAAAGGAGGGCACTGGATTAGGTTTAGAAGGTGGAGGGCTTGTGTACAGATGTACACAATTTCTGGGACTCTTCAACTGACAGTGGCATTTCTTTTTTTTAAAACAAGGGATTTCACTGGACCCTCGTGGCAGAGGAACGGCTTCTGCATCGGCGCGGGCGATGATGGTGCGAGCGATTTGCGGCTGAGTTGCAGGGCCCAGTGGCGTACCCAGGGCCCAGGTCCGTGCCATTTCTGGTTTGTGAGCCCCCCCAAACATGGCGGCCTCCCTGGCCATACTTCAAATGCACCGGGCGTGACCAAGGCGCAGAGCTCCGAATCCGCCGGTGCAGCACACAGACACTGCGATAGCCCCTTCCGACCCCGGGATTCGCTCTCACCTCCGTTGCATACGCGGTTGACGACATTGGAGCCGACCACCCCTTCTGGCCCCTCCTCAATTCAATCCTCCCCTCACTTCGAGCCACCCCTCTTTCGAAAGATCCCGGTTTCAGTGAGGAGTCGTGGTTAGACTACAACGGCTACACGATCTCAAAAAATATCCGCCCTCAACGGCGCTCAAACCTCTTGGGAAACGGGCAGATTTTGCCACGCTGACGCTTTGGCAACCACTTTTGAAAATCCCCTTCAGCTTCCTGCCCCCTGAAGCCCATCTGTGGGGATGAAATTGGGCAGGCAACGGCTCGACGGCTTGATCTCATTTGACAGCGAGTTGTGGTAAGCAATGACGATGCACAGTACACACGTACACGGACGCATGCGACGCACGCACGCGGACTTACGCAACGATACAGGAGATCGCGTGACATCACATCACATCACAGATGGCCATGACAATCACTCATTCAGAACATCCAGAACACTTTTTTTGCGCTTGCAAAGCAAGCGGAATTATGATCGTGTCGCCGAGGAGCACCATTCCCACCAGCCCTAGTGGGGAGAGCTGGCCTCGGATCCAAAAGAGTTGTTTGCCCCCGATACTTTGACCTCAAACTTCAAGCCACGCCATGGCCAAACTTGCGGAGGCTGTACTCATTAACGATGTAGGCACCCAGAATGGCCAACGCGATGGGCAGGATCAGCACCAGCATGAGGACGCAAAACGTGACGTATCCGTTGGGCTCTTCCTGTACGGCAATCGCACGAGGCCTTGTGTGCCGGAACCGAAATCAACAACAAACGGATTCGCCTGCAGCAGGCATCACTGGCGATTTATTCTAAACGAATGTTGCATTCTGCTCCCTTTGGCAGCCCCGGGAGGACTTCACAAACAAATCTCATGGACAACGGTGACACAAACTTTATCTAATCCAAATTCTTTGCGGGTTTCATGTGAACACGCCCTTCCCTCAATATGGGGTGGGATGGGGGGGACATGGGGCGCACGCGAACTCGAGGCTTTGGCAGGGGCTTCCGTCCGATTGCGACGGAACGGTCTTCCACGTGTGTAACATGAACACGTGTGTCACATTGTTGTCCCGGTTGGTGCCCAGGCTTTGCTATGCGACCTTACTCACTGCAAAGTAGTTTGTAAATCATGTCAACACTGTCCAGTCCCCTTTCCCGTCGGGGAACAATGCTTGGAGATGGATGAAATGCATTTCTTTATGGCATCCTCTTTCAGGTAACTGTCGACTTCGGAAAAACAATGATGCCACCCTAAATATCGCACTCGGAATCCGTAACAAAAAAAGCACCACAGAGGCACAGACACGATCGGCTCAGTTGGACAGTAGAATGCTACAGTGACGAGCATGTGACGTGGTGCCAGACGTTCGTTTCTTGTAAAGAGATGTTGTCACTTTCCCAATGCGAAGCCTGTCCTTAGGGCTACAACGTTCTTTCAAGGCCACAATTGCACTCAAGGCCGACTGAATGTTTCGGGGACATGTAGGGAAACGTTCCCTGGACTTTCTAAAACCGTCTGCATCCTTGATGAGATGACAGGCGCAAGGTTTTGTTTGGGTAGTTTTCTGGGGAGATCTTTTTGAATAAAATGAGAGAAATGATGAAAAGACTCCATTGCCTTCTTGCCACACTCCACACTTCCTGCCACATCTTTGCCTCCGAATGACAAAGCAGCGGACATACGTTGCCCGATGTCGACTCCGACTTGACCGCCACCCCCTTGCGGCCCGGGTATTCACCTGAGGTCATGAACGGCGACAGGACGGCTGATGGATCTCACCAAAATTACGGGGCGGGTGGAGGGTAGGAAGAGGTCCTTTTTCTTTTGTACGTATTCCAGTTCGAACTCAGTTCAGGCTCGGGAACCACCTCATGCTACTATACAAAGGGTACATTCAGGTGGGTGAGGTTCTGGGCACAACTGGAGGATTCGGGTTGTCCCAGGTGTGTTGAGGGTCGTTCAGGGGGTGTATGGGGCTGCCGACTGATGCCTTTCCATCGCTCACATTCCATTTTGTCTCGTCCCTCCCGGCTCATTTTTGAACCTTTGTCCCTTTGAGTGGTTGCAATCCACTAGCTTGACGGGTGGTTTTCCTAAACAAGGGTAGTCCACAGTCCCATACTTCACACAACCTACCTTTATCAGGTTGGTTGATATCTGATTAGGGCCGCTCTCCGTGACTCTTACCAATCCGGGCTGCTGCCACCATTTAGACGGGAACATACCAAGGAAACCCAAATCCTTGCATGCAGAGCAACCCATTTCCGCGGTGTCAGGGTCGATCCCGGAGCCTTTGCAGGTCGGGCATCGAGTCAAATCGCCCGGAAGATGCCCCAGGTTGTCACAAGCGTTGCAGTCGTTGAATACGGACAGGGGGTTGTTGCCGTGACCGGCACACTTGAAGCACTTCTGAAGGGACGCTGCGACGTACCCCGTGCTGTCACAGCTCTGACATGCAAGCCTGAGGGGGATGCGGCAAAAGAGTGGTCACAACGGCATGGCACGATGAGTGCACAATGCACGAATGCTTCGATGTAAGTCGAAAGGGGAGCAACTAGGATAAGGCATAGTGGACAAAAGGGGGAGAAGCACACGGAAGCCCGAAAGAACGACAAAAAAAAGGATCAGCACCAATTGCGGCATCGACACACCGCGTTCCCCTGAACCCACACGACCATTGCATACTCGGTGTTTGCTTCGTCATCACCACTACCTCCGCATTTGAAGCACGGTTGCCTGCAAACGAGTGCAATAACCAGTGTAAAGGCGAGGAGATCCAGGATTACTGCGGGCGTCATGGCGACACAAAGAGCAAGCGTTCTCAAACAACCATAACCCGACGAGAGTGCATGATGCAAAGTGTCACTGAGCTTCAATTGGCGAATGGTTCTTCCGTGGGGAATGGTGGTGCAGTGGAACCTGGAGGTAGGTGATGAAAGGCTACTGGGGCTGGGTGTGGCTGCAGGGCAGAGGTTTTCTAATGTGGCCAACTCAGTCCCAGGCGCTCTTGGTGGGCCATTGAGGGAAGGTCGCATGTGGGTAGTGGGTTTGTGGTGTAGAGTGGGTTTGGTGGTCGCCGCGGGGGTCGCCAGTGTGTCAGATTGCGCGCGCTTCTTCTGTGAAGATCTGTGGAAATATCGCCAAGTGAGCGACGATTTTGAGCACCAATTCCCGACAAAAATTGGTATCATGCATTCTGGCAGCTGTCGTGACGTTCCTGGGCTCACCACAGGCCCACCCCTTGGTGCGGCATTTGCCTGTACTGCTGCAGATGCGGACTGCAGCTCAATCCGCGAGCCGCGCGATGTCAGACTCGTTCTCCAGCAGCCACTGTATGACTCCATTGACGCTGCAGCAGCAAGGCTCAAATACGAAATCGCAGCGTACGCGGAACTCCAAGAACTCTTGCAGCGCATGCACCACTATCCCCATGCTCCTCTATCCTCCCACGTCAATGCACCGCGCTTGCCTACTACAGAATGCCATGGCGCCGTCCATGCGTCCTCCCATGCCACCAAACTTCGACAGCCTGCCGAGGACCATCCTGACGCCAAGGAGGCCGTGACAAACCACAGCCGTGAACGTCACCAACATGTAGCAGAAGGTCATGACACCAAAGAGACCACAGTGGATGGCTTGGGCAGCAAGCGAGACACACAAAAAGGCGACGAGGACGAAACTGCTACGCGCCTACCACCTCGACCCTCCGTGACGGGCGATCCTACGATGGGTGGAGACACATGGCTTCATGCCCACCACGTTTGTTTGCACACAATGTTCACTTTAACGTCCGTACTGGACCGAAGCAGGACAGTTCTGCATTTATGATACACATAGCCCGCAACACATGGCAGCTATGCCTCATTCATACTATATGTGCCTGGTGGTGCGCAAGTGCACCACTGCTGCATATTGCCGTAATGCCCCTGAATACTTTGACGTAATCTCCAACTCATGACAGTGCTTGGAATGCCCGTGCGGCATGGTTAATTTGACGCGCCGAAGCCACTGCTTGAGGTGCTACAGAGCCCCCCCAGAGCGCCCGGTTTCCTGCGTTTGCCAGTAGTTAAAGATGCTCCCTATTTTATTGCGAAGTCTTTTTTAATTAAGCCCTTAACCGTGCTATTACTCGGGCAGCACAGTGCTCTCTGTGCTTGATGTAACTGCAGGTTAGGGTTCACCTTCCAACTGGATGACCGCGATTCATCCATTGGAATGCAAAAATCGAGGTGTGCCAAGGCTCACCAGGGCGCTAGCACACATTCATTTTAACTTATTGACAACTTCCTCAAGCATATAGCCATGGTACCCGCTTCCTACACAAGGCTGCTGCACGCCTCATTTGCATGCAACCCCAAGTCTTTGCTGTGCACAAGTCTTTGCATAAGCCTACACTGTGCCACAGCAATGCTTTGCTTTGCCTTGCGCGAACGCTTAGCCATCCATGGGCACAATCTTCTACAACTATTGCTTAACGCCAATGTGTGCTTGTAGAACCTTCGTGCCATTGTTGTCTTTTCCCCTCGGGGTGAAACAACAATTGGTGAGAGAGTTCTTTGCATGGACGAGCATGGGCTTTCTGTTTTGATTCTTTTTTTTCCCAACCAGTCCTGCAACCAACTAGCACCAACCCACATCTCCCATCCTCGCAGTGACACACTGTCACATCGCCTTCTTGGATGTTTAGAGTCCACATACACCACAAGCCACAATATCTTACTTACACTCACACACATAGCAAGCCAGCGATAACACACACTTACACGACACACATGCAGCCACAGGCACACTCTCAACAGTGATGCCAACCTACACCTACCGTTGTTTCCTGTCGTTGTCTTTCACATATTCAAAATTTCTCTTACTTTTCAGACACATTATATAAAATATATTATATTCTTTCATTTTTCAGCCAGTTTGGCCCTACACCCACATTGGCTTCCCCTCCCCAGCACCTCCCTAAAATCCTACGCACCCACATCACTGCAGAGATTGGCCACTCTTGAAAGGGCTTGGATTTTCCAAAACACTGCCTAAAACGTTCGTACACTCGCTTGGACACTGGCTTGGAGCACATATGATTCACCCAAAGACACAGCCATTTGTTTGGTCGAGACCATCGCACAAAAATGCAACGGGGATTCGTTTCCCGGACGAGAAAGGGTGGTCCGCAATATCGTCGCCCGTGTAAGTGCGTGCAACAAACCTGTCTTTGGCATCTTTCAAGTGCCCCGTGCTTCCACAAGTTTTGCAATTGGGTTCCAAGTCGTTTGGATCATTGCCGGTACCTTGGCATTTCACACAACGAGTCCATTCCTTTGGAACCAAACCTGCGGTGCACCAACATAACATTTAGCACATTTGCTGATGTTGCATGTACGTGTCAGGATATCCTCTCAAGGTTGAGTGGGGGTTAGGGGAGGCAACGGCTTGTACCATGGCTTGGATCTTCACGCCGAGAACAACGCCAATCGGCAGCCGACATTAAACAACTTCATCCACGCGAAAAAGCATAATGGCTCGTCACAACAACACAACCACACAACACTTAGCACAACACTGGGCACCAATGCATCTTAGCGGAAAAAACGGGACAACTTTTGGGCAGTCGGAGCTTTCGGGCAAAGTCCTTCATGCTTGCGGACCCGGGTCACGGTCACACGCAAGGTCATGTCACGGTCACTCACGGTCACAAAGCGGGCATGCAAAACTCATGAAAAGAAGATTGTTCATTCCTTCACTCGGCGGCTGCTGGTGGCCTTGTCCGTCGGGGCATTCCAAATACTAGTGCTCGTGTACGTGCAAGTGCACGTGCTAGTGCCGGTGCCGCTGCCGCAGCGGGGGCTGGTGCTGGTGCTCACGCCAGCGGTAGCGCTAGTGCCGGTACCGGTGTTGGTGCTGATGCTATTCCTAGTCCTGGATTGTGCGACCATCCACCTCACGCACAGCCTCCTACTTTGCGGCACGAGAGAGGCGTGCATTCTCTCCATCATCATTAACATCTAGAGTGAAAGGACTAGAATAGGGAATGCAGTGATTCTTGACTAGGGGGTTACTCGAGTACGGTCACGGTCACCTGGCGGTCGTTGGGCCCTCCCTAGCATGGTAATGCACAAGAAAAAATGATGTGACAAGCAACAGAGCAGAGGAGCAAAGCATTGGATCCTCAGTCTTTATTGTGACAATACAGCGAGCAAGTGAGTAAATGAATGTGCAATGAATGTGCAATAAACACACCTGTGGAGTCGCATGCAGAACATCCCGTGGACCCTGGTCTCAAATCATTGCGTGTGCCGTTACATTGGTAGCATAGTTTCTTTGTTTTGAGTGCCTCTTCTTGTGAATCTTTTTTTTTTGGAGGTGTTGATACGGGAGCATCCCCTTGCTTCTCCTTGTTTCGCTCTTCAATGCCGTCTTGCGTGCCTTCGTCCTTGGTCTCGCGTATGGCAACTTGCTCGACCGGGCCCGCGTCGGTCACAGAGCCTTGGCCGACTGGTTTTGCACCCGTTTTTGACACCGTGTCACCATTTTCTTGGGACACGGCCATAAAGATGGTTGGCGACCTGAGAGGAAACGGGAGAGGGTGGAGTAATGTATGAAACAAAGAAGGTGGCTAACCCATCAGCAAAATAAATCGCAACTTGGCGGATGAGAAATTGGTTTCGGTCGGTGTTGCTAGAGTCCAACGAATTGATTGGATGTATGACAACGATATGGTCACGATGATGGGGTAAGCTGGAAAACACAGGATACGACAATATAATCACGATATTGCGGTAAGAAAACACAAAGTGCTACTTTACAATTTTATGGATCAAACACAAATGCAAGCATGCATGTCCTAATGGTTCTTTACCTTATCGTATTCCGTTACTTTTTAGTCCACGCCAAAGCATGTCTCTACTCCCTTCCTTCAAAAAAAGCGCGTTTTCAATCACACCACCCCACTGTTACTCCTTAGAATATTAGAACCTACCACCAACCGATTAGAGCGGCCTAGTCCTCCTTTTTCGACACAGACTTTCGCGTAGAATGATAATTGTTAGTGCCATCTCGCGGGGGAGGTAACAATTATCGTCTTGAAAGCAGACAAAAATAAAAGCGGACAAAGCCGAAGCTAACGGTCCTTAAATCACGGCGCGGTTCGCTTGGCTCCCAAGGGCCGTGATTTCAAGACGATAATCGTTAGCGAGGAACGATTATGTAGATTTCAAGACGATAATCGTTGGGAACGATTATGTAATAGAAACTTGATTTCCTAGCTGGGTTTCCGAGTGGCGGTTGTACAACCCTTCTTAGGCTCCAAGGTTTTTTAGCAAACATGTTTAACAGCAACAGCAACAACAACAGCAAGCAAGCAAGCGGGTCAAAAGTCGGACACCGTGGCTCAAAACCGGCATCCAAGGAGCTCAAAACGTAGGGCAAATGCGCATCACCTGCAACAAGTTTTGTGTGATTTCGAGCCGTCTACCATGTTTTATGGCAAACTTAGTGTCCACAAATGGCCGTTGTTGGCAAGATGCCAAACAAACATCCTGAAAGTTTCGGACGAACACCGGTGTGTCATGAGGGCGTTCTTCGGCTACGAAATGATTGCAAATGGGTGTTCAATGAAGCGTGTCCCATGCCGTGGGGTGCCATGTCGTGGTCCATTTCGAGGTGAAAATGAGCCCGTTTTGGGGGCCTTTTATCAGGATGATTGTCATGAACGTTCAACACAATCGCCACAACACAGCCGGCGTGTCCAATGAGGGCTGTTCTTCTTCAACTGCGATTTGGTATGAACACTGGGATCCTAGCCGTGAGTCTTGATGTGTCAGCATTTCATGAAAAGCTTCCTCCGACGCATGAGCTACCCTGCTCGCCACACCCGACCCTCCATCAGCCAATCAACCTCCATAGAATACATCGATCTGTATAGAACGAAACGTTTTTCGTGGATAATTTTAACTTTAAGTTTAAGTTTGAGCTAGTTTGAACCCACCGGATAAGTCAACCACACAATGTAAAGCTGTCGCGCGCGCGATGCAACTGGGAAATCTTTGGCAACTCTGGGCCTCAGACTGAGGAAACCATGATTGATCACTGTAAATATTGTTATGGTCTAAGAACACTCCGAAACTCTCAATAGTTCAACAGTTCAACAAAGAAGACATCGACGATCAACTCATTGGAAATATTAATAGTTCGACATGAATTGACCATTGAATGGAAAATATGCAGAAAACGCATTCAAATGTTTTCCCCTGACTATTGCGCACTTCAGGTGTATGCATACTGTGCACTACTGTGGTCAACATTTGTTGTTTGTTTCAGCCCACAAATATGGCCCGACCGCCACCAGAGGTGAGCATGGTTATCAACCATGCAAGCGACCTGGGTAAAATTAACATGGAGAAGCCCCCAAACCGGGTCTTCTTGGACTCACAGACTGTTCAACTTTCGAAAGTTGACCCCAAAATTCGTGGTCAAGTTAAGGAGCTAATGATGAAGGATGTGAAATTTGCCCCAAGTGTCAGTGGCCGCAATCAAAATACATACATAGAGCCCAAGAGGACCGAGAGCCAAATGACCAAACCACTGTCAGGCTATCGCCTTAGAGACTTGAAAACCAGAGCTTTAACATCAGCGGTGTACAACAACCCCAGACCAAGACCATTGCGGGGTGTCGTTGCAACTGTTTTCGGGGCAACCGGATTTCTCGGAACTCAAGTTGCTGCACAACTCAGTATGGTTTTGCTTGTCAGATATCGGAATGCGGGCCTGAATAGTGTCTTGCCAGCTGCTCTTGTCAACGCAACTCGTTTCTCAGGCAAATATGGGGCCCAAGTTGTGTGTCCCGTTCGCCCTAACGTTTTCGGTGTTGATCCCTATGGTCGAAACGAGTTCCGACTTTTGAAGCTGTATGGAGATCAAGGTATGTCGTACCACAACGGGATTGTCGAGGTGGCAGGGAACAGGTGTCTTTTCATATTACATATTGTTCACTTTCAGGTCAAGTGTTCCCTGTCGTGTATGATTCTACAAACTTTGAGGAAGTCAGCACTCTCGTGAGTCGCTCGCAGATTGTCTTCAACTGCATAGGTACGAGTGGTGTGATGATAGTTGTGGTTGTGGCATTTTTTTGCTGACCTTCGCCCAATGTTTCGTTTCGGGTTTTGGTGTGAAATTGCTCTCAGCGTGGGCCGTTGCATGCTGGAGGGGGCGAACTTGTGACAGTTCCTTCACGGTGTCCACAGGATCGGGATATGCCGGAGTGAACTCCCACGACCCCTTCGGTCCGGAGGGCGTTTTCTGCAACCTTCCGCGAAATATTGCCAGGGTGTGTGAATATTCACCAGTACTTATCTGCACCCTATCTGTGCACGCGATGCGAAAGGTAGGACTGCTGTGGTCGTTTTGGTGTGTGTGCACAGGCCTGCCAGTTGCGAGGTGTTCAAAGATTCGTCCACACGTCCCACGTGAATGCGGATCCCAACAGCAGCAATCCTTTTTTTAAATTCAAGGTGTGCAGCTGTGTCTTGCCAGTTTGCGGAAAGATGCGTGCATGGTGTGCTTTTTTTCTCCGAACCTGTCGTCTTGCAGGCACATGGTGAGGAAGCTGTGTTGGAGGAATTTCCCAACAGTGTCATTGTTCGCCCGACAGCAATGTTTGGCAACTACGATAGCTTCACAGTTCCGATGAAAAAATGGCTCAGGACAACCAATTTCCCATTCAGTGGCACCAGTCTGTTTTTGATGGAGGGATCAGAATACGTGGAGACCCAACCAGTGTGGGTATGCCAGCCTGTTTACTGGAGGAGGCAATGTGAAGCTGCTGTGTATCCCGCAAAATTTTAGTTTTCATTCTAACGCAACCCATACAGGTTGGGGGCCTGCCCACCGTGCTTTCAAAAAAACGCAACCCGCACAGGTGCCAGAGGTGGTATTTCTGGACAGTGGGACCGCGTTTTGTCATTATCTCTTCCATACGGAGCACATGGCATACATAGCATTCCTATTGTACCGCAAACGGGCTGTTCGCATCCGTTTATGCCCCGCCGCCCCGCCAGCCTCGGAGGCGGTCATGTAGGCGCGCTCTGTGCGCATATGAGCCAGGTTTCGGGCACACATATTTTGCAGTCGGTTGTTGATGACGTGTTGATGACGTTCTCTGGCAATCCTGTTCCAATAGGTGGTGGACGTAGCACGCGCGATGGTCCGTGCTGCAATGCGAGAGCACACTTTTGGTGAAACCTACCAACTTGGTATGCGCAACTCTGCCGACGCCTGAGAATGTCCGTTTCCGAAAGTCTAAGTTTCTTAGTTGCGGCATGCCCAAGTGGTCATACTTGTGGGTGGCCAAATTTGTCCCTCCGCCGCTTTGGTGTTGTAACCGAAGGGGGGAATACCCAGGCAAATATCCAAGTTGATGCATTGCTTAGCTGCACGCTTGTAGCTGTTTTGGTTCATGCGTCGGTCCCTATCGTGGCTCTGACCCTATCCTGCTGTTTGATATACAGCTGGCCCCGACAAGTACAAGCTTGTGGAGATCATGCGGTACGTAGAATCCATCTCATCTCTTGACCCGGCCCATATTCGGGTCTATTCGCCACTCGAAGCCAAGTGTGTCGTTGCTTCCTCCTTTTTTTTCGTGAATCCCGACTGCCCATGGTAAGACGCCCCTAGCAGCGGTGTTACAACGTCGAGCGATCATTTGCTTTTCAATTGGTTTTGGACAGGCTGCCATTCGCCGACTGCGGTTGCTGGTTTAGACCAACCGCCGTCTGCATGCTGTGCTGCTCAATCAGGTTGCGGTTCGATAGACCAGGAAAGGAGAAACATCAAAAGACATGGATTGACATGCACATGAGGCAGGATGTAATTGCACAGCCGGGCGCCAAGGGCTGGGAGGAGTTGGAGATGGACACAAAAGATTTGACCAAGGTATGGGACCCTCCTCCGTGCCCGTTTTGTGCAACACGGGCATTAATGTCAGTCGGTTTTGTTTCGAGGAAGGGGAGCCCAGAGCCAAGCACTGTAGGTTGAGGGCAGCTCCGCCAGTGCGGGGTCGGCACACCGGGCTGGATCATCCGAAATCCTCGCTGATGGAAAACAACGGGGTACTTCCTGGGCCCAGTGAACAAGATTTTGAGGCGATTCAGGGGGCCATAAAGCCTGAACCTTCGTCCACTGTGTAATATGTCGTTACCTAAAGCAGCTCGAGGCTGCATTTGCATTTCCTAGAATGCTTCTGTAGTGTGCAGAGGTTTTTGAAGCAGTGTATTGTTTCGCACGCTTTTGCACGTTGCTATGTCGTTCCACGCATTTGTTTTGCAGATTGAGTCCATCTCCGGTGATTGGTTGACAGATTCATCTTACAAGGGGATCAACCATGGCATGGATTTGAATTGGCATGTCAGGTACCAGCCAGAGACATACGGAGCTGGGAATGTCCCCGTCAAGTTGCCAATCAATATACTAGGGGTCATTGGGATTCTTGCTGTGCTCTACACAGCGAAGATATGCTTCTTCGTCTAGATGATATGAAAGGATGGTGTTTTTTGTGGTTTTTTGTGCAATATTATGAGCACAAGCATGCACCATGCCATGTTTGACTGTTAGGATGCATTTTTACAAGGGTGTACCCTTGGCTGTGCACATCTTGGACCATATTTTATTGGACATTGAAGGGATGCCAGTACAGCCCGTGCTGCACGTTTCGGAACAGTGTGATAATGTGTGATCGTGTAATAACAGATTGGGGGTGGAACGCAGTGATGCTGCTGGATTCTTCGTATGTGCATTTGGAAGATTGTTCCAGGGGGGAGGGGGGGTGCGTCGAGACACTGGGCTGGTGGGCACATATTTTTGGGCACTCCGCCCCAATTACACCCAATTACATGTTCGTGGGAACAGGTAATTAATTACCTGCCAAGTGCAATATGCCGTCCATCTAGGAGCACTGTAACAGCTGCGCAATCTTCAGGAAAATACATCAGGACCACATCAAATTTTGCAGGATGTGCTATTGTGTGCGCCCAGACGTCATCAAGCGGGCTTCAGTTTCTAGGTGATAATACAATTATCCACAGACGTTTTCCCAGTATTGCACCAAAAAATAGCCCATCACACTTAAACATACAGTAACCTACTTCTTGCCACGTTGTGGTGAATTATAGTAATGCTGATGTACATGCCAGGGTATATGCAACACTCCCAGTGGCATGCCTCATTCAAAGGCCAATCCCGTCTTACCCCGACCATTTACCAAGTGCGGACGTTCACACAACCCTCTGTTTCCTACCCGGGATGCAGATTCAGCCTTTTGGTGCTGTGCTATGGCGCTTGGTTGTTTACTCACAATGCTTTTGTGTTCTTGCATTGCATCAGTGCACCATTCTCGCAGCCCACCCAGGGTTGTATTTAGTGTTCAGCTTCTGGGACAAGGGGGGGGGGGATGGGTAGGTGGGTATGGGGGCAAACAAAAAGTTGGACATCAAATATCATGCCTTGGGGTATGCTACGCGAATGACCCCAAAAAAGGGGGGGTATGTGACGCCCGCGCCTGCGCTTGATCTAACAACCTCTCTTCGAGGTGATTTCCTCTTGGGAAGAATGAAAAATTCTATTGCCTTCGGCAAGTCCACCTCGCAGAGAATCTACCGCGAGCAACACACACCCAAAATAGGGTGGAAACTACATAAATACCGGCTAAAACATGCTTTACATACCTTGGATGATCATTTTAGGTGATCACGGTATCAAAAAAACAAGTTTCGAAAACTTCGATTTTTGAGCTGCCCAGGGTGACAAACTGCATAAGCAGGTTGTGTACCAATCCCTTGGGAGACCCCCCCCCCCCCCCCCTTGGACCTAATACCCAAATCGGGTGAAAAACACGTAAATACGGCCTAAAACATGCTTTACATACCTTGGATGGTCATTTTAGGTGATCACAATATCACAAAAACAAGTTTCAAAAACTTCCATTTTTGAGCTGTCTGGGGTGAAAAACTGCATAAGCAGGTTGTGCACCCGTCCCTTGGGAGACCCCCCCCCCCCGACCTGATACCCAAAAAGGGTGAAAAACACGTAAATACGGCCTAAAACATGCTTTCCATAGCTTGGATGGTCATTTCGGGTGGTCTCAGTATCAAAAAAACAAGTTTCGAAAACTTCGATTTTTGAGCTGTCCGGGTTGAAAAACTGCATAAGCAGGTTGTGCACCCGTCCCTTGGGAGACCCCCCCCCAGCCCCGGACCTAACACCCAAATAGGGTGAAAAACACGTAAATACGGCCTAAAACATGCTTTGCATAGTTTGAAATGTCATTTTGGGTGGTCACAATATCAAAAAAACAAGTTTCGAAAACTTCGATTTTTGAGCTGCCTAGGGTGAAAAACTGCATAAGCAGGTAGGTACCTCCCCATTCACTAGGCCATTATTGGTGGAAACAGTCATTTCGCGTCTTTGGCACGGGTTGTGAACGGCCATAAGCAGGGGTAGACACGGCAAAAAAACGTCTTTTCGTATCCTAGTAGGCATATACTGTCACAACATCCCCACTCGCACCCCTCGGAGTGGGTACCACGGGTTCACCGAGGTTGCCAAAACCGCCAACATAGCATAAATGGCTGAAAAGTGCATAAACTGCGTAAGCGCTCGTCCCACTCCGCCCCATACAAACCCTATGGAGTCGGGACCCGGAAACACTTTTTCGGCTCAAAATCGAAAAAAACCAAAAGATTCATGATTTTCGACCCAAAAAAGGGGGGTCATTTTTTCGACATTTTTGACCCCCCCCCCCACCCCCCCACCCCCCACCCCCCCACCCCCACCCCCACCGGACATCCAGCTCAGCCTACCGACCAATTGAAGCCCCACCCCCACCCCTCCCCCTAAAAAGTGGGTTTCAAGTGGGGGGGGTCTGGGGGGGTCCGGACCAAAACTCATTGGGGGATGCGTTTATTGGACAAAATAATGATTTTACAAGGGGTTAAACTAACAATTCAACCCCTTGGGGTAGGGTACGCGAATAGGCCCAAAATGGGGGGTATGTGGCGTTTTCCCATATATACGCCTGCCTGGCTTTGATCTAACAACCTCTGCGAGGTGATTTTTGAATGGAGTGCCAAAAAAAATAGAGGAACCCCTTGTAAAATCATTATTTTGCCCAATAAGACCATCCCCCATTGGATTTTTTGATTCTGAGGCCTCTATCCCCTAAAACTGGAGAACACTTTTTTGAGGGGGGTGTGGGGGTGTGTGTGGGGGGGGGGGTCAAAAGTTTCGCTGAGAAGGCTCCAAGCAATAGGAGACACATCTGTGCCACATTCGCCCCCAGTCGAATGGTAACGCACCCAACTGCAGATTTTTCGGACGGCGGTTCGAATCTTGGTGGGTGCACACCGGCGGTGGCGCCACTGCCGTATTGTCCGCACCAGGGTTTGAACCGCCGACCAAAAAGTCTACGGTTGCCTGCTTTACCATTCGGCCACTGCCAATTCTGCGACCGCGTGTAGTCCCCACTGCTTGGACCCGTGTCTGCCACTGACAAAAATCCAAACTGTGTGTTTCTGTCTGACTGTCTGCTGGCCTGTCTAACTGACTGACAGCCTCTCTTCGAGGTGCGCTGCCGAAGGCAAAAGAATCACCCGCAGAGGTTGTTAGATCAAAGCCAGGCAGGCGTATATAGGGAAAACGCCACCTACCCCCCCATTTTGGCCATTTTGGGGCTATTCGCGTACCCTACCCCAAGGGGTTGAATTGTTAGTTTAACCCCTTGTAAAATCATTATTTTGTCCAATAATCGCATCCCCCAATGAGTTTTTGGTCCGGACCCCCCCAGACCCCCCCCACTTGAAACCCACTTTTTCAGGTTTTGAGGGAGGGGGGGGGTGGGGGGGTGGGGGGGGGGTCAAAAATGACCCCCCTTTTTTTGGGTCGAAAATCATGAATCTTTTGGTTTTTTTCGATTTTGAGCCGAAAAAGTTTTTCCGGGTCCCGACTCTATGGGGTTTGTATGGGGCGGAGTGGGACGAGCGCTTATGCAGTTTATGCACTTTTCAGCCATTTTTGCTATGTTCGTCGACCTCGGTGACCCCGTGGTACCTACTCTGAGGGGTGCAAGTGGGGATGTTGTGACAGTATATGCTACTAGGATACGGAAGGACGTTTTTTGCAGTCTCTAGCCTTGCCTAGGGCCGTCCACAACCCGTGCCAAAGACGCGAAATGACTGTTTCCACCAATAATGGAGTAGTGAAAGGGCCAATACACACCCGCTGATGCAGTTTTCCAACCTGGGCAGCTCAAAAATCGAAGTTTTCGAAACTTGTTTGTTTGATATTGTGACCACCTAAAATGACCATCCAAGCTATGGAAAGCATGTTTTAGGCCGTATTTACGTGTTTTTTCACCCTTTTGGGTGTTAGGTCGGGGGGGGGGGGGGGGGGGGGCTCCCAAGGGACGGCCGCACAACCTGCTTATGCAATTTTTCACCCCGGACAGCTCAAAAATGGAAGTTTTCGAAACATATATTTTTGATATTGTGACCACCCAAAATGACCATCCAAGCTATGGAAAACACGTTTTAGGCCGTATTTACGTGTTTTTCACCCTATTTGGGTATCAGGTCGGGGGAGGGGGGGGGGCTCCCAAGGGACGGGTGCACAACCTGCTTATGCAGCTTTTCACCCCGGACAGCTCAAAAATCGAAGTTTTTGAAACTTGTTTTTGTGATATTGTGATCACCTAAAATGACCATCCAAGGTATGTAAAGCATGTTTTAGGCCGTATTTACGTGTTTTTCACCCCATTTGGGTATTAGGTCCAAGGGGGGGGGGGGGGTCTCCAAGGGATTGGTACACAACCTGCATATGCAGTTTGTCAACCTGGGCAGCTCAAAAATCGAAGTTTTCGAAACTTGTTTTTTGATACCGTGATCACCTAAAATGATCATCCAAGGTATGTAAAGCATGTTTTAGCCGGTATTTATGTAGTTTCCACCCTATTTTGTGTGTGTGTTGCTCGCGGTAGATTCTCTGCGAGGTGGACTTGCCGAAGGCAACAGAATCACCTCGCAGAGGTTGTTAGATCAAAGCCAGGCAGGCGTATATATGGGGAAAACGCCACATACCCCCCCATTTTGGCCATTTTGGGGCTATTCGCGTACCCTACCCCAAGGGGTTGAATCGTTAGTTTAACCCCTTGTAAAATCATTATTTTGTCCAATAAACGCATCCCCCAATGAGTTTTTGGTCCGGACCCCCCCAGACCCCCCCCACTTGAAACCCACTTTTTTTCAGGTTTTGAGGGAGGGGGGGGGGGGGGGGGGGTGGGGGTGGGGGTGGGGGGGTGGGGGGGGGGGGCTCAAAAAATGACCCCCCCCTTTTTTGGGTCGAAAATCATGAATCTTTTGGTTTTTTCGATTTTGAGCCGAAAAAGTTTTTCCGGGTCCCGACTCTATGGGGTTTGTATGGGGCGGAGTGGGACGAGCGCTTATGCAGTTTATGCACTTTTCAGCCATTTTTGCTATGTTCGTCGACCTCGGTGACCCCGTGGTACCTACTCTGAGGGGTGCAAGTGGGGATGTTGTGACAGTATATGCCTACATAGATACGGAAGGACGTTTTTGCAGTCTTTAGCCTTGCCTGGGGCCGTCCACAACCCGTGCCAAAGACGCGAAATGACTGTTTCCAACAATAATGGCCTAGTGAATGGGCCAGTACACAACTTGCTTATGCAGTTTTTCACCCCAGGCAGCTCAAAAACCGAAGTCACCTCGCAGAGGTTGTTAGATCAAAGCCAGGCAGGCGTATATATGGGGAAAACGCCACATACCCCCCATTTTGGGGCTATTCGCGTACCCTACCCCAAGGGTTGAATTGTTAGTTTAACCCCTTGTAAAATCATTATTTTGTCCAATAAACGCATCCCCCAATGAGTTTTTGGTCCAGACCCCCCCAGACCCCCCCCACTTGAAACCCACTTTTTAGGGGGGGGTTGGGGGGGTGGGGGGGGGGTCAAAATGTCGAAAAAATGACCCCCCCTTTTTTTGGGTCGAAAATCATGAATCTTTTGGTTTTTTTCGATTTTGAGCCGAAAAAGTGTTTCCGGGTCCCGACTCCATAGGGTTTGTATGGGGCGGAGTGGGACGAGCGCTTATGCAGTTTATGCACTTTTTCAGCCATTTTTTGCTATGTTGGCGGTTTTGGCACCTCGGTGACCCCGTGGTATCCACTCTGAGGGATGTGAGTGGGATGTTGTGACAGTATATGCCTACTAGGATACGGAAGGATGTTTTTGCAGTCTCTAGCCTTGCTTAGGGCCGTTCACAACCCGTGCCAAAACGCAAAATGGCTCTTTCCACCAATAATGGCCTAGTGAATGGGCCAGTACAACCCAACCTGCTTATGCAGTTTTCACGCTGGGCAGCTCAAAAATCGAAGTTTTTGAAACTTACTTTTTTGATATTGTGACCACCTAAAATGACCATCCAAGCTATGTAAAGCATGTTTTAGCTGCATTTACGTGTTTTCACCCTATTTGGGTATTAGGTCCGGGGGGGGGGGGGGTCTCCCAAGGGACGGGTGCACAACCTGCATATGCAGTTTTTCAACCCGGACAGCTCAAAAATCGAAGTTTTCGAAACATATTTTTTGATATTGTGATCACCCAAAATGACCATCCAAGCTATGGAAAGCATGTTTTAGGCCGTATTTACGTGTTTTTCACCCCATTTGGGTATCAGGTTGGGGGGGGGGGTCTCCCAAGGGACGGGTGCACAACCTGCTTATTGCAGTTTTTCACCCCGGACAGCTCAAAAATGGAAGTTTCGAAACATAATTTTTTTGATACTGTGACCACCCAAAATGACCATCCAAGCATGGGAGCATGTTTTTAGGCCGTATTACGTGTTTTTCACCCGATTTGGGTATCACGTCGGGGGGGGGGGGGGGGGGTCTCCCAAGGGACGGGTGCACAACCTGCCTATGCAGTTTTTCAACCCGGACAGCTCAAAAATGGAAGTCACCTCGCAGAGGTTGTTAGATCAAAGCCAGGCAGGCGTATATAGGGGAAAACGCCACATACCCCCCCATTTTGGCCATTTTGGGGCTATTCGCGTACCCTGCCCCAAGGGGTTGAATTGTTAGTTTAACCCCTTGTAAAATCATTATTTTGTCCAATAATCGCATCCCCCAATGAGTGTTTGGTCCGGACCCCCCCAGACCCCCCCCCACTTGAACCCACTTTTTTCAGGTT